>CAKNYM010046314.1:8387-115403 GCA_932195095.1 Andricus curvator
AAAGATTTTAATGGATTCTAATATATTCTAAGTAATTTCAAGAGATTTGAAAAAAAATCCAATGGATTTTTACGGTTTCAATCAATTTTAAAGAGAGCTCAAAGATTTCAAGGGATCTAATAATATTTCGAAATATTTCACGAAATTTTAAGGACTATAATTGATTTGTAGATATCTTAAGTGATTTCCACGGATTTTAAATATTATAAGAGATTTTGAAGATTTCAAGCGATTTTAAGAGATTTTAAAATAAGTCACGGGATTTCAAAGGATTTTAAAGTATTTCATGCAATGCCGAATTATTATCACGGTATTTGAAGGATATCAGGTGATTTCAATGAGATTTCGAAGATTTGAAAAAATTTAAAGAGATTTCAAAATATTTGCAATTTTTTAAAAGGATTTTAAGGGATTTTAAAAGATTCTAAAAATCTAAAGTATATTCACGGATTTTTGAGGATTTCGTATAATTTCAAAAGATTTAACGAAATTTCGAAGGATTTACGAATAATATAATGTATTTTAAGGGATTTCGAGAAATTGGAATGGATTTCAAAAGATTTTAATATTTTAGAGATTTTAAGTGTTATGGAATTTTGAATATTTCCAGCGATTTTAAGGATTTTCAGTTTTTTAAGGGTTTCAAGAGATGTCCAAAGATTAAAAAGATTTCCAGAGATTTTATGATATATTAAATAATAAAAAAGAAATAAAACAAATAATGATATCATGTGAAAAATAATAATAATTAGAAAGAGGAAACTTGCGTAACACTGAGAAACTTGCCTTTTGTGTCAGAAGGATGCTTCTTGGCACAAATGGAATTTCCTTTTAAATTTAAGGTTAAAAGGAATTTCATTTGTCTCAAAAAGAATCTTTTTGCAGCAAACATTAGCCTTTTGCAAAAAAATTCACCTAATCTTGCAGCCAAATAATTCTGTTTGTATGTCAAAAAGATATTCAAGTGTTCTAAAACAAAACAGGCAAAAGGACGATGCTTATGTTTCAAAACAACTTATTCTCTGAGTGAAGAAATGCTTTGAACTCCTCCTCGTCTTAGGTAAGGATTCTTAAGATTTTCTGGACCGTCTCCTCCCCAAAAAAGCTTTTTGTAATTAATGGACGCTCCCAAATTTAATTCAAAACTAGAAACTTTGGATCTAAAATAATGTATGTTCTTTTGTATAGCAGATATCAACTCTGGATTTTTTCCCTCAATTTTAGGCAAAGAATACATCAAACCTGTTTATAGAGTAGTAGATTTGGAAAAAGTTTTACCGGAAAAATTTGAGTATAAAAGATGATTATAGACACGTAATGTACGTTTCAATATGTGGATATAAGGAAAGTTGATAGGGGAAAGTTAATGACAAAAATGAGTTTAAAAAATGGGTCCTTGGGATCCATTCTTTTCAGATCCATTGTTTCAGGACTGTCAAGCTCGCCGTGACTGGCCTAAAGATGACACAGGTAGATAATTGGCCAATTGTATTAGAAAGTACTTCGTGACTCGCGAATCTAGAAGAATTGACTAATCACCTGTTTCTGCACCTTTGTCAATTCTAAAAATGCTTTCCCGTATGGCCAGTGAAAGTGGCTACTTTAGGTTTGGAAAGTCCCAAAGTGTGGGAATTTTCTTGAATGTTTCTCAAATATCAGTATTGAAAATTAGGTATTGTGTACTCTCTATTGAAAAGTCCGGAGCGATTTGTTTGCATTGAAAGTTAAGGGGCCGTTCAAAACTACGTCACACTTCCAGGGGTGGGGGTTAACAGGTACAGACTTCATACTCTTTCCCCTATTCCCCTATTTCCTGCCTTTTTAAAGAATTCCTCTTTTTCCCCTGTTTTCAAGAAATTTGCCCTTTTTCTTGCTTTTTCGCTTAAATCCGAACTGAATTCATCTCTTTTGGTTAAAAAATCTACTATTTGGTTGGAAATTCAAGCACTTGGTTGGAAGTTGAACTGTATTGTTAAAAATTCATATATTGGTTGGGAATTTATGCATTTTGTTGTAAATTCGCCTTTTTTGGTTGAAAATTAAACTTTTTGATTGAAAATTCAAGTACTTTGTAAAAAATTCATTTTATTAATTCAAGACTTATCTTTTTGATTAAAAATATAAATATTTTGTTGAAAATTCGTTTTTTCTTAATTAATTTTTTCAACTGCAAATTCAAAATTAACTTTTTTTGTTGAAAATTCATATTTTAGGGTTGGATATTCAACTGTTTTGTAGAAAAATCGTCTTTTGAGTTTCAAAATTTCAAGTCTTTTGTTGAAAATTCGTCTTTTGGTGTTGAAAATTCTTTTATTATCGTAGAAAATTCCACTACTTGGATGAAAATTCATATTTTCGGTTTGGCAGTTCAACTTTTGGTAGAAATTTGAACTTTTTTGGTTAAATTCGTCTTTTTTTAAATTAAAATTACAATCTTTTTTTGTTGAAATATCAACTATTATTATATTTTTCGTGAAGAATTAATTTTTTTGTTTGATAATTCAACTACTTGGTTAAAATTTAAACTTCTTTGTCAAGAAATTCATCTTTTTGTTGACGATTCGTCATTTTAGTTGAAAACTCAACTGTTTTGTTAAAAAAATTAATTATTTTGTTAAAAATTCAACTGGTTTGTTGGAAATTTAATTATTTGAATGAAAACTTAATTATTTTGTTAAAAATTCATCCAGTTTGTAATTTAATTATTTGGTTAAAAATTTAACTGTGCGGTTAAAAATTGAACTATTTTGTTGAAAAATTAATTCTTTCGTTGAAAATTTAACTATTTTGTTGAAAAGTCATCTTTTTTGTTCGGAAATTGAATTGCCTTGTTGAAAATTCGTCTTTTTGGATTGAAGATTCATATTTTTTGGTAGAAAAGTTTGTGCTTGAAATTAATTATTTTTTGTTTGAAAATTCGACCATTTGTTTGAAGGTTCGTCTTTGTAGGTTGAAAATTCAACTATTTTGTTCAAAATTCATCTCCTTTACTTGATAGTTCAACTATTTGGCTGCAAATGCGACTGTTTGGTGTAACATTTCTTTATTTGGTTTGTTTAAAATTTAACTACATGTTTCAAAAAACATCTTTCTTGGTTTAAAGTTAATTTTTTTGGTTCTAAAAGCCATCTGTTTTCTAAACAATTCGTCTTTTTAGCTTGAAAACTCAACTCTTTCGTGGAAGATTTTTCTCTTTTGGTAGAAAATTAATCTTTTTTTGTTGAAAATTCAACTATTTTGTTGAAAAAGCAATATAGATACTTCGACTTGAAATCTTAAGCGTTTTTGAACGGCTCCTAAAGATGTCTTTAAAGGAAATTTGATATTTAATTAATTTGACTATTTTAGTATGATTATAAATGATAAATGACTAAAATAGATTTGTTTCGATTACGGCATGGTTATTTCACTTTAATAAGCTCATTTATTCGATTGAATAGAAGTACCTGCTCACACATTTCTTGTTAATTGTCTCATCCTATCTCAGCAGTCACGTAACTCACACAATGGGTGCGTTTCGAAACTTGCTGACGGTAAAACCAGAGACGTTGACAGTCCTATTGTCTGATCCAAACCTTAATAATTAAATCTCGCGGAATTGCATTTTCCCACTGACGAGAAAATTCGCTTTACAATTTACATCATTATAGAATGTATCGTGTGAAAGACATCCTGGATTTCTACATTACGAATTTATTGGAATAACTTTAAAAGTTAAGAAAAATACAATTAGAAAGTGAGCAACTTGGTCAGACATTAAATAATTTTAGCATTCAGGTCTTAACAAATTTATTCTTGAATAAATTCAAATTTAAAGTTTTTAAATTATGAAATTTTCAAATTAGAAGAATTTTTAATTGGGTATACTTCTGAAAAGCTCACCCAAGTATATTCACTTGATACTTGGCCTAGGGGTTCCTTTCGCATCCCAGTGAAAAACCCCAAAAGGATTTTCGACGCGGATTAATAGACATTCTCTGTTTTTGTAAATTCGTCTTTTTGGTTACAAAATTAATCTCTTGGAAGAAATTTCACCTTTTTTGGTTGAACATGCAACTGTTTGGTTAAAAACTAATTTGTTTTTGTTAAGGATTCAATTATTTTGTTGAAAATTCGTCTTTTTGGTGGAATTAAATAGCTTTTCAAATAAAAATATGTTTTGGTTGAAAATTCAACTATCTGGTTGAAAGTTGAACTACTGGGATGAAAGTAGAACTACTTCGTTAAAAATTATTCTTTTTTGGTTGAAGATTAATCTGTTTGAACGAAAATTGAACTATTTTTTTGAAAAGTCCTTTTTTTTGGAAATAATAAAATTGATATCTTTCAGTTGAACATTCAACTATCTGTTTGAAAATTCATTTATTTAATTTAAAATGCGTCTTTTTGGTTAACTGTTTGGTTTAAAATGAACTTTTTTGTCGAAAACTCAAGTGCTTTGTATATATAGTTCGTCTTTTTGGTGAAGATTCAACAATTTGGTTGAATTTTTTTTCTTACTTGACTGAAAAATCTTTCTTGGTCGAAAATTCAACTATTTTCTTGAAAATTCGTCTTTTTGGTTTGAAATCTCATCTTCGTAGGTTGAAAATTCAACTATTTGTTTAAAAATTCAACTTTTTGTTAAAAATTCGTCTCTTTTGCTTGAAAGTTTAAAAATTTAGTTGTAAATGCAATTGCATTTGCAAGCAGTTAACTGTCCGGTCGAAAAACATTTCTTCGTTGTTTGAAAATTCAACTATTTGTTTCAAAATTCTTCTTACTTGGTTGAAATGTGCTTTTTCTTTGAAAATTAATCTCTTCGGGTTTAAAAGCCAATTTTTTTCAAAGCATTGAACCTTTTATCTTGATAAATCTACTCTTTTGTTGAAAATTCGTCCTCTTGAAAATTCATGTTTTTTGGTAAAAAATTAATCTGTTCGCCTGTTGTGATAGCATTTTGGTCTGTGAAGTTTGCAGAGAGTATTAACCAAAATATCACTGAAAAAATAGAAACGACAAAACCTAACATGGAATAAAGGAGTTGATCGCTGGCTTCAAAAATGCCTCGTAACCTTGCAACCTTTGATGTTCTTTCGGGTATGGTACAAGAAAGTCCAAAAGAAAAGAGAAAAGATTAAAAAGGAAATGAAATTCGCAGACATCAGTATGTAATTCCTGTGTAGAAAACCCGCACGCGAAATCGTTGACATTCCTATAGTGCACATTTCACTTGAGTAATTAACGCGATGATGTATGGTTACATTCGCAAGCGAAAGAAGCCCCATTCGTAAAGTGAACACTCGGCACTCGCGATTACTCATAAGCGATACATATCGCATACGATTCAGCAGAGGAGCGACTAAAAGCGTTACCTTACCTTACTCCGTAAAAGCAACTGAGCATCGGTTGGTTATGATAACCCGGAGCAACAAAAGGCGCCATCCCGTAGTCAGTAGGTACTGTACGATGCTTGGTCATGAATATGCGAATAAGCTGCACAGATCGGACGTTTCTACAATTTGATCAAAACCCTTAGCTTACTTTCCAGTTCCGTTACTGATAAATAATCCACTCTGCCTTTATCAGAAATTCAGAACTGGAAGTAAAAAAAGAACAGGTGAAGCTGGTATTCCATGATTGATAACAAAATTTGCATTTATTGTGTTTTTTAGATTGCAGTATTTTTTTTTAATAATGGGAAGCAATTCTTATCCCAAATGCTACCGGTCGCTAATCTAAGACTTCTTCTGTTAAAAAGATTAGGTTGATTTTTGTGGTAGGGGGCGGCTCCTAATCTTGTCCAGAACCTAATGTGCACAGAAAAAACTAGGGATTCAATTTAATTCCAGGTCATTTTCTTACAAACTCATTTTCAATTTCAGGTATGTTCGCTCTGTTGGTCAATGTCAAAACCGAAAAACAATTGAATTGCTTTCAATATTCGTATTGCTCAATATGGACCAATTATGGTTCAGTTTTGTTTCAGTACATTGTGGCGCGGTTTCTTTGTTCAAAGTGAAACTTTATTTTTTTCTGTGTGACGCATTCGTAGTATTCAAAGGAATGAGACCGATCGCGCGCGTGTTTTCGTCCTTAAAATTCTATACTGCATAATTTATAGACATTTACAATATTTTGTACATAATGCTTTAAATTCGAAATAATCCGAAGCAAGTTTTCAATCCACTTCAACTCTTCTCAATCCGTGTGTCAACCCCAAATTCAATCCGAAAGGATTCGAAGCTCACTTATCGATCATTCTCCATTTGTGCATCAACATCGACTTCAATCTGAATCAATCCGAACCCGTACCGAACCCACTTTTCATTCCGTGCCTCCAATCCTTTAGAAGCTGTAGGATCCCTTAAATTCAATCGGAATGAATCTGACTTGATCCGACTTAATCCGACACCTGTCCGAATCAATAAGTGTGAATCCAAAACCGATCCTAATTATAATTCCACACCAATCCGAAACAAACTTTCATTCCTTCTCAATCCGATGCAAACAAGCAAGTTCTGATTTAATCCGAATCAATACGAACTTGCCATTCAATTCTTTTCAATCCGAATGAATTGACAGTTTTCACCTATCTTCCAGCGTATCTTTCACCATTTTCGAGATAATTCAAAGCTTTGATTTTTTCCTTTTGAAATTTAAAAATATTTTTACTGGGTTAGTTCGAGGTGGCCGAGTACCACCCCCTGTTCCAAACCCTGAACATTTTGTCATTTTTCGCGTCTCACCGTTTTCGAGATAATTCAAAATTTTGATTTGCTATTTATTTTGAAAATCTTTCTACTGGGCTAATTCGGCATGGCCGAGGACCATCCCTCGCTGGAAAACCGTGAAAATGTTGTCAGGTTTCGCGTATTTCTCACCATTTTGAGATAAATCAGAATTCTAAATTTGTTTTTTGAATTTTTAAAATCTTTCTATTGGGTTAGTTCGAGTTTTTCGAAAACAATTCCCCTGTGCAAAACCCTTAAGATTATGTTAATTTTCAGGGCTCTCTGACGATTTTTGGGATAATTAAATGTTTTGTTATTTCGGGGTGGCCGAGGACCACTCCATTGTTTTGGGTTCCCAAAATAAGTGAAAAAATTTGTGTAAATTCTGTCTAGAACGTGAAAATGTATAATAAAGTATGAGCAATACATTCTCAAATACACTAACCCATAAAAATGCAATAAGGGTTTTGCAGAATATTGCCCTTGATCATTATTTTTTTCTCATTTTTTTGCATAGATCCTCATTAATGAATAAATTACAAGATTGTATTGATTTGTAATTGTCTGAAGAATTTATTTTCAGCCAGATACCACGATTATTTTTAAAGTAATTTTTTACATGAATAATAACAATTAAAAATAATGAAAATGTTCTGAAATAGGTATCCACATTGATTAGTTAGACCATAGCACTAAAAAAATACCCTTAATTCTCGATATTATAAGATAATTATTTGTTTAAATAATTGCAAATGTTTTAAACCATTAGCAGTAATGGATAAAACGCTAAAGATTAGAAAAATAGAAAAAAATGCGTTTTTCTCAATTTTTCCAGTATAAAGTTGTATTTAAACAATTTTCAATTGTGTAAACCAAAAATAGTCTACACTACAATGAAAACATTCAGATTACAAATTCATAAATCGGGCCAAAGCATTTAGAAAATACCATTAATTCGCGATAGTATGAGATAATAAATAGTTTAAACAGTAAGGTGTAACTTGAAAAAAGTCATATTTAGCCTATAATTTTAATACTTGTCGAAAAACTAGCAAGAAACTAGGATTTTCTTGTTTTTCCCGGTAAAAGATATATTAAAAGAAACGTAAATTCTTTAAACAATGGAAAAATAATCTTTTTAAACATAAAATTTTGTAATGTTTTCATTCATGAGAATATATGAAAAAAATGAGAATGGCCACTATTTCTCAAAACCGTTATTGCTTTTTCAGAGGATAGTTTTTGGGTCACCATGAAAGGGGATCAGGGGGGTTGAAATGCCGCAGAGATAATAAAAAAACTGATTTTGAGCATTGTAACCAACGACATGACTTCAGTATTAAATTGTTTATGGTTTTTTTATGTTTATTATTTATTTATTTTTTTTATTTGGAAGTCAATATGTGATGTTATTCAATTATGCATGAATGAGTGTGCTTTAGGCTATAACTTTTCTCCCAGATAGATTTTGTCGACAGTTTTTGTACAGAAACAGATAAATGAATAGTTAAGTCTTTCCACATCGGAAATTACTATTCTCAATCATTTATTATAAATTATATAAAACAGTTAGAAATTTTTGTGACCCAATCTAGCATAGTTTCCCCTATTCACTTTTTGGGGGAACTTAAAAATGAAGGATGCCGCAAAAAATTTGAAACTTTTGATTTTTGAGCCAACCTTTTGTCTAATTAATTAATTATTCTATATTTGGCCTTTTGAAAATAAAGTACTGTACTCTTTCCCTTTGAAAATTCTGAATAAGCGTTCAAAGCTATCTATTTCAAAAAGAGCTTGATCGACGGTCGAAGGTCTCAAAAAATATCGTAAAAGAAGCAATAAAGTTTTATATGCCAACAAAACATAAGGTCAATCGACAATTCAAGGATGGAGACGGAGAAAAATATTTTAGTAGGAGGAATTCCGATATCAATTTTCTACGTAAAAAATAGAGTCTATCAAATCTGATATACGATCACGAATGGTGCAAGAATTCGATTTTGAAGTTACGATTATTCTTTTAGTCGAGTACATTTATATTGGACATACCATGTCAGACGGGCCACCTTTAGGTCTCAGTGAATCAAATCTTGATTCTCTTGATCGAGCTTCCATATCTGAAAGGTTCGTTGACTTAGGCGACAGGCCAATTTGTTTGGATTTTATTACTATTACTTATCTGTAAAGGAAGAATCGACATTGCCACATTGTCATCCTCTTATTTTAAATTCTGTATTTCACACCATTATTTTTTATCTGCAGAATTTACGATCTTTATATCTCTCGAATTTACACTTTTAATTTAATTCGCTTCTTTAGTATACCATTTTTTTTATTTCTTTTTATAATTGAAATAGCTATATAATATGACCTCATCTAAAGTCAGAGAAAACTAAAGTTCAAGTAGCAAGTGCAAATGAAGTATAAGAAATGTGATGTTAAAGACGGCTACCTGATTTCTCTGCAAACACGGAAAGTACTCTTTACTTACTTTAGAAGAGAGGTCCCATACAAAGATTTTACCGTGTTTGCACCTGACTTTCAAGTATTATGTTTTCCTTTCAACGCCTTTTCTTAAACTCTTCAATATTTTGAAACCACTCCTTTTTTTATTATTTAAATCTATCTTTGAAGCAAATACCAAATTGTGAAAGGAGAATACTTAAAGTTCAACTTGAAAATTTGTACTTTAGATTATGAGCGAGTATTCAAATATTACGTTGAAAGCGAAGAGAGGGTGCTTCATAATATGTTGTCTTTTGTTACGTCCAGAAAGGCAGTCTATTTTTGAGATTGTCACGTATCATTTAAAAAAAATATTATTTAAAATTAGAAACCCTAAAGATAAAAATTTCAAATTATTATTAATTATTTATTGAACAAATTTTAAATGACAATTATAAAATATAATTTTAAGATTTTAAAAAGTTAGACAATTGAAAAATAAAGCATTAAAAAAATCAAACAATTTTAAAGATGACGATTACAAGAAAAGTTGTAATAATTAGCCTTATTTCTTCAAACTGAAGTCAAAATCCTGTTTTAAATTGAAATCCTCTAAAAGTGGAAAGATATGAAAGAGTGGCTTTCGAAATTTCGAAATTAAAAATTGAAGCATTTTTCAGAATTGAAAAATTTTACATCGGAAGTCTTTATGAATGAATATTAATTTTCAATTAAGTCTTCCAAAATTGAAGATTGAATTTATATATTTGTCTCTAATGAGACGGACAGAAGGGAGTTGGAAATCTATTTGATTTGTGAACTTTTTCGTTTTCTGATTTGGTGCATACAATAGTTCATAAAGTAGATTTCATTTCGATCTTAAAAGAATTTCTAAAATCGAGACACTAAACTGAAGATTCGTTCCAATCTACAGGGTTGCTTATGAATAGAGGCATAAATGTTTTCCTCAATTTATCGATATTTATTTTTTGTTTAAATATTGCTTGAAGGATGTCTATGAAATAAGCAATTTTTAAAAATGTGTGATGGTATAGATTATTACTTTTCCTATTTGGAAAATGTAATAATCTAAATAGATTGGTTCAAAATCAACCGCAAAGGATATTTTTACCTTGTAGCTTCTTCAATTAAAAAATTTTCAATTGGATAGATTACAAATTTGACAATAGAAAAATTTAAAAATAAAAATTCAGCAATGTACAATTGTTGTTTATAAAATTTAACCGTGTGAAATTTGTAACCTTTCATAAAAAAGTTAAAAAACATAAATTAAAGAATTTTAAATTCTCTGTATTCAAAAGTAAATATTGAATGTTCAAGAATTTAATTATTGATTATGTTCAAAGTTCATTTAAAGTTTGAAACGATTAAAGCAGAACATTAGTAAATAAGAACATTAAAAATAACGATATTGAAAATAAACATTCAACAAGTAAACAATTTTAATGTCAAAGCGGTCGAAATTGAGCATTATTTAATTTGAATCATTACAGTTTGAATAAATTTAAATGTAGTTGTAAAAAATTAAAGAATTAACAATTTTAAACGTTTGAATGTTTTACCATTTCTAATCTTGAACATCGGATTATACTGATCAGATGAATTGAACCTGAACATCTGCAAGTTAAAAGTGAAGATCTTAGGTCGTGAAAAGTATACAAGTTGAGAATTAAGAGCAATCGTAAATTATAGAGTTTAAAATTTTATCCATATTTGTAAACTGCAAACTAAAAGTATGAAAATAAGGATTTTATATTTCATTATTTCCTTATATAATGAAATGCAATAATTTAAAGCATATGTTTTCAAGCTGAATAAATTACATTCAAAAAGTTACCCATGATTGTTGTTGACAGACCAAATTAATTTTGAAACGTCGAAAAATAAAATTGTTAAATAGGTTGTATATATAAATGTGTCCGCTTGGACGTGCTGAATAGAGAAAATCTATTTTTCATAGAATCCTGCGAAAAAATTAATAATCATGCAAATCTGCATAACATTGTAGTATAATATTTTTGGATTTTAGGGTTGTTGAACAGCGAGGTTAATATGATTGCTGATGTTATTTTTTATCATCCTAATGTTTATACATTGAAAAACAACATCCGAAATCGCAATAGCATAATAATTTTCAAGACATTTTATAGAAGTTTACGCTTAGAAAAAGGATTTTTCTTTGGTTCAAACAAATTTATTTTTGATCTAATGAAAGTTTTTCTTTCATTTGAAATGATTTCCTTCATTATTAACTTATTTTTGGTTAAATGCAAAGGATATGTTGAAGAAGCTGATTCTTTAATTCAAGACAAATATTTTTCTGAGTTTATTAAAATATATGTAACAATTGGCCACGAAAATACCAAATTTTTTATTGACTTCATATACCTACCCGGCACCTATTGACTGATTTATTTAACATGTAAAAGGAAAGAATCCGAAATTTACTTTTGACACTCACCCTGATCAAATCCGCAATTAATTTTTTATAAGAATACTTGCAAGGATTTAAAAATCAACACTAAAACGGCAGTGAGGCTTAAATTAAAACAAACAAACAAAAAACAAGAAAAGTGGCCTGAGATTTGGAAAGCATTGAATAATGTGCTTCTTTAACGATTGTATCTGCGGGGACGAGTGATGCAAAATAAGAGATTTTAGGACTGTGACATGATCTCATCCAAGATCCTCTTCAACACTTCCAAAAATGGAGGACTGATCCTCGACATATGTGTGTGTATGTGTGTATGGTTTGCAGTTAGGCAACCACGCGGTACATGTCCGAACAATTAAGGCTACCACATAAGTCAATGAACTCTCACATATGTAAGTCCGATTAAGATCTCAGATATCAATGTCCAAACGTAACTCACAGGACGTGGAATCTCTTTTGTGCGCTTGACCGATTTTGATCAGCCGATCGATCAGATTTTGATCAAATAGGATGCCCCGGGATACGTACGTACGTTTCGATCAGAATGCAACTTTCTACGTTCGCTGACAGTTTAAAGTAAACTTTTTGCATACTTACTTGCAGAAAAAAGTTTTTGGATGTTTCTTACATTCGTTTCACATCAGAGACAAAACTAAAGTCTCTTCGCAATTTACAGTTTCAACTCCGAGATGAAACATGCTTCCAAATTTATTTCGTCTCAGAGACGAAAATATTATTGTTTTTTTTACATTAATTGTTTTAATTTTGATATTTCAAGATTAATTTTTTTGGAATAGTTTATTATAAAAGATTTTTGTTTCATCTTATAGACGAAACCTAATAGGAGAGGATTATTGTTTCGTCACGTCTCTCGGCAACGGAAGCTTGAAATACTGCCAAGTCATTTACTGACCCATTTAGTGATTCAGGGTGGCCGTAGGTCAGTGAAAACTAGGAAATCAGAGAAAAGTCAGGGAATTTTATTTTTTGGGAAAAAGTCAAGGATTTTGAAAGCAATCTTGCAAAAATTAGCGAATTTCTATAAGAGCCACTTTAAATAAATTTTAAGGATAATACGTTTTATATATTTTAATTTTAATTTAAAATTGTTTTTCTCTGTTTATAAAAGATTTTACGTAGAAAATATTACAAGATTAAGATTCTGGTATATTAATGGTCAGGGAAAAATTAAGGAATTTTGGAGATGAAGTTTTGCAGCTACCCTGGTATAATATTCTTGTTGGTAATTTATTTGCATGTTATTTCTATTTAACTATTTTTTTTTAAGTTCGTCTTTTTGGTTAAAATTTTATCTGTTTCAGTAAATACTTAATCTTTTCAGGATAAAAATGCAACTGTTTAGTTGAAGATGAATTTTCTTTGATTGAAAATTCAACTATTTTGTTCAAAATTCGTCTTTTTTTTATTGAATTAACTGTTTTTGATTAAAATATTTTTTGTTTCAATTATCTACTATTAAATTATTCGTTGAAATTCATATTTTTTGGTTGAAAATTTAATTAATTGGTTGTAGGTTGAACCACTCTGTTAAAAAATCGATTTTTGTTGAAGATTCATTATTTTAGTTGCAAATCCATCTCTTTGGTTGAAACTTGGTTTTTTTTTGGGGTTGAAAATGAACTTTTTTGTTCAAATTTTATATTTTCGGATTGAAAATTCAACAGTTTTACAGAAAATTCGTTTTTTGACTTTAAAGTTTCAATTTTTTTCTTTTTTGGCTGAAAAATACTTATTTTTTGAAAATTCGTCTTTTTCCTTGGAAAATTCATCTCTTTTCATTTTTTTTAATACAATTTTTGTTACTGCAAATTCAAATATTTTGTTATAAATTCAGATATGTTATCAGAAATCAATTTGTTTGTTGAAAATTCATCTTCCCTGATAGAAAATGAACTCTTTAATTGAAGTTTCATCTTTTGCGGCTTGAAAGTCAGCAGTTTTTTAAAAGATTCGACTTTTTAGCATGAAAATTCAACTATTTGGTTGAAAATGCAACTGTTTTTGGTAGAAGTTTAATATTTTTGTTTAAAAATTTGACCATTTGGTTGCAACTTCATACCGGTAGGTTGAATATTCTAATATTTTGTAAATGCAACTGTTTGGTTGAAAATTAATTTATTCTTATTGAAAATGCAACTAGTTTTGGATGAAGCTTGATCTTTCTTGTTTGAAAATTTGACCATTTGGTTGAAAACTCAACAATGCGGTCAAAAATTCAACTGTTTTGTTCAAAATTCATCTTTTTTTTTTTTTTTAATAAATAAATGTGTCGTTTTTTAAATTATAATTTCAAATTGTTTTATTCCGTTTGTAAAAAATTCTATGTTAAAAATTCAATAAGATTAAAATGCTGGTCTTTGAATATTAATGGTCACGGAGAATGAAAAATTGATCAGAGAAAAGTCAGGAAATGTGGCAAATGAAGTTTTGCGGCCACTCTCTGACTCAATTTTTAATTAGGTCACTGATTGAAATTTACGGAGGAAGTAAAGTTATTTTCATTCCAAGTTACACTTTTTTTACTTGATATTTATGAAAACGAGTTGATGGTGGACTTGCAACATGTACGCGTGAGTGCGAGATCTTGAGCAACCGACATTCGTTTTCGGTGACTTTCTTCTCAAGGAAAGGAAGCTTGTTTGAAAAGAGTCTTTTAAAAAATTTACGACGTCTTTGGGCTGTCAGGTCGCTTCTTTAAACTTATTTCTCACAAATCCTGGGTATGATTGATTAAATACAGCGTCGAGCCTGGCGTGGAGACCAAGCGTATTATAAATAGATATCTTCTTGTCAGTACAAACTCATGCTTGATTATAATCGTGTTTGAATTAATATTCATGTACGATTCCAGCCTGTTGTTCATACCAGAATTTCATTAAGATCATGTATTCCGTACATCACGGGCATCTACTTAAACGCCCACTTTTTAGTGAGGAGCCTTTTGCCAAAGAAGATTACTTTCTAACTGTAAAGAAGATATAATCGAGCAGACGATTTATCTTCTAGGAAGAAGACTAATTTTTACGCAAACGTAGTTTCAACTACAATGAATCTTTCTAGGCTCATATTAATGCTTTTATTTGTCATTCCAATGTATCATTTACACAGGGATTGTAATCTTTATTATGAATTTACGCCTTTTAAAAATGACTGTGTTGCTAATTGTGAGAAAAAGTTATCAAATTTTCCGTGTTTCTTATTTGGGTATTTCTCTATATAAAGGTCACTTTTGCTTCCCACGTGTAATATTTTTGCGAATATTTATTGAATTTTTTTAAAGTTTGGCAACTTTGTTTTTTGATAACGTTGAGTAAAAGCACAAGATAGAGACTGATTATTTTACCTGAAAAATATATTAAAACAAATGCTACATACATGCAAAAATAACTTTTCCTCGTTCTTCACTTACAAGTTGCCAAGGTATGAAAAATAAAAATTCTGACTGTTACTTTTTAAAAGTGGGTCTCAAAAACTTGTATTCTCTTATATAGATTTTTAGTTTTTATAAGTTTAAAACTTTCGCCCTAATTTGTTTCCTTGAACATGCGATTTTTCGTTGTTCTTTTAACCAATATCGATGTGATTCTTTGATAAATAAGTCTGAGTATCGCACCTGCGTATGACTCGATGGTAAATATTAGAAGATTTGCCTTTAAACTAGTATAAAACGTGATAAAGTTTTGCGTATTTTTATTATGTTTCATTACACGCTACAGGTAAATTAGACACTTTTTAGGTAAATATTTCAATTGTAACCTGAGACATCTTGAAAGGGAGTCATAGTAAATAATCCTGCGAAAGGAATTTTTAATGTAATCTTTTAAACAAGTGTAGTCAGTATTTTTTAGTTGTTTGTCATTCCATGTCGCGTAATCGCACGTCACAGAATTAATATGTAAAACATTATAATAATTACCAAAAAATAAATCAACCCTTTTATTTTTACTGTTGACAATTGCAGGATTTGCAATTGTATATCTATAAAATAGAATAAATTTCAATCATTTTCAAAATTTTTTCAAAATTCCATCATTTTCTATTACACACATTACATATTGACGAGTATTTAGTTGCTAATCATTAAAATTGAAAAAATTTCAATTGTAAATCTTCACAATTAAACTATTCGAAAAAAACGTTTAAAATAACATATCTTTATAATATAAATCTTGTGCATTAAATAATTTTAAATTATATTTTCGAAATTCATAAGTTTTTTCAATTGTAGCTCTTCAAAATTGTAGAACTTTGAATTACAAGTCTTGAAAATTAAAGTGTTTTCAATTTTTCAAATTCACAATTAAAAATTATGCAAGTTTTAAGTTTTAAAATTCTGTAATTTTCATTATTTACATTCGAAATTTCTTCAGTTCGGAAAATTTAAACTTGAAAATTCTTAACCCTTGAAAAAATGTAATAATTTGTATTTATTTATCTTTAAACTTGAACAAATTTCAATTTAAAATCTTTAAAATTGAACTATTCCAAACAAATTTTTAATGCCATAACTTTCTATTATACACATCAAATATTGAAGAATCTTTATTGTAATTAAACAAAATTGAAGAATTTTACATTATAAGTCTTCAAAATTGAACTACATATAAAAAAAAACAAAAAAAAAGCGTTCAAAATTACATTGTTTTAAACTATAAATATTCTGAATTAATGAAACTTCAACTATAAATGTTAAAAATTGAGAAATTTTAAATTGCAAATCATTCAAATTAAAAAAATTTTATTCATACATCTTTAGCCTTGAATAAATTTTTATTTTAAGTCTTGAAAATTGAACAATGCCAAAAAATCATTCAAAATTGCATCATTTTCTATTATACAAAATTAAATATTGAAGATTCTTCAATTGCAAATTATCAACATTGAAAAATTTTCCATTTTAAGTGTTCACAACTGAACTATGTATTCAAACAAATTTTTTTCAATTACATCATTTAAACTATAAAAATTCTGAATTAATCAATCTTGAATTATAAATCTCAAAAATTTAAGAATTTTCAATTGCAAATCGTTAAAATTAAAGAAGTTACAATTGTAAATCTTTAAAATTGAACTAATAAAAAAGTTCAAAAGTACGTACTTTTTAAATATAAACCATTTTTTTTAAGTTTGCAAATTTACAATTAAAAATTATAATACCCATTTTTATAAAATTGAGACTATTTTCAAATTTTTAATTAGTCATATTGGATTACCCAAACTGGAATTTTAAGATTCTGTTATCAAATTCGGATTTAGCGACTCCAAAAACTTCAGAATACTAATTTTCATTAAAATCTAATCACTAATGCAGATTCTAAAAAATGACAGATGTGTTTTTCAAAAAATTGTTATAAGAAACATAAACATAAATATTTTTAAGCTCAAAGGCTTTCAAAATTGCTTATTCTAGCATCAGTAAATAATTTGGATAAAAAAAGTACATATATTTAAAGATACTTTTGCAACAAAAATTCTTCCTATCAAAAGTGACCTTAATATAGATAATCGCCCATTTATAATTTATTTGTTTCTATTATCTGGTAGAAGAATTTTTGGGATCAATTTCTACTTTTTGCAAAAAATTCTACCACGACTTTCTGCAATTTTAACTTTAATTGTGGCTTCTAAAAAATGGCAGGTTTATGGTCATTATCAATACAAAAGTAATCAAGTGTTACATGTTTGTTTATATACTTTGTTGCATTTTTTATCTGTTTTCGTTAATATTAGGTATCAAACTTTATGTAGTAATATATAACATAAAAATATATGCCTCTATCTAGTGAATATATCTAACAGCTAATTCTCTTGTTTGTTTCAGGTAAGTTTCTGTTATGACTGTACTTAACCACTCTCCACTCTCAACATTGTGGTAAGAAACATAGTAAAGTAAGTTTGATTCTAGGGAACGTAGCAAAGGAATTTCTAAATTATTTTAGAAAAAAAAAATCATCGTTCCTAGGTTAGAGTAGGAATTTAGTAATTGAAGATTATAAGGCTTGAAGCATAAAAATTGAAATACAAATCGACTCACTTAGTTCAAGGGGTTAGCTACTTCGATTTTTCGTGCCGACTAGATTACAGGATTACATAAGATTACAATAGATTACATGGGTTTGCAAAAGATTACATGAAATTACATATGGGATTACATAAGATTACATGGGATTGCACGAGATTATACAAGATTATACATAGGATTACGTGAGATTACACAAAATTACATAGGATTACGTGAGGTTACACAGGATTATATGGATTACGCGGGATCACATAGGATTTCAAAAGATTACAAGAGATTACACAAGATTAAACGGGATTAAAATTGAAAAACGCAACTGAAAAAAGAGATTCAAAATCACTAATAATATAAGGGACTATACCGTATACTTTCAAAGATTTAATCTCGGAATTAATGCAGAAATATAATTGATATTACAAATTTTTTCTTAATTTTGTTTTGTTGTCAAAAATTAGGTATCTGGAAAAAATTTCCATGATTTCATGAGTTGAAAAGATCATCAGTCATATGTATTATGAAAGAAAAAACATAATTTTGTATGAAAAAAAATTGATGACTTACGAAAAATAATTATTTTAACATTATTTTTTGTAATTGAATTATTTCTTACGGCCGATTCAGGCCAATCGTTAAAAAATAGTTAAATTTTAAAAACTCATCACTTTTTTTCGGGATAAATATTCACTACGACTCTGCTGTTTCTAGTTTTGAAAATAAGACAATAATCTTCAAAGATAGTTATTTGTTTAAAAAATACTTTGCTTAAAAAAAATGTTATAAAGATTTTAGCCTAGACAAATTTAGTTTCAAAATTAATAAAATTATAGTTGTAGAGAATATTTTCATATAAAAAATAAGCCATCACTTATTATAATTCGAGCATTTTTCCAAAATTGGTAAGAAAAGATAGGAAGAAAAAATTAAATTGCAAAAAACATTGTTAAAATAAATGTTTCTTCTAAGCCTTAAAAACTTTTCATCTAAAATAATGTCTTTTATTTGAAATGGCATCATTAGTAATAATATTATTTTTATTCTCAATATCATAGAGAAACTCGATTGAACAAACAATGAAGTTTAAATTTAATTTTTCTTGGAAATTATACTTTTTTAATTTTTTACTAGAAAATTAGGCATTTCTGATTGACTATGCAGTATTGTATTATGTATTATGTATAGTATGCAGTATTAAAAAAAAAATATTATCTAAAATTTATGCAATTACTCCATTAATTTGACAATTACACAGTGAATAAGGATAGAAGGAAAATATCCAAACAAATGCAGAAGAAACTTAAAACGAACAAGTGCAATAATAATTTAAAAACGCCTAATATCGTATTCAATAGGGGTTAAAAAAGTTACAAAAATGTTATCTATTAATATACTAAAATATTACAAGAGATTACACAAAATTACATTGGAATCCACAAGATTACAGGTATTACAAAGGATTTTATAGATTACATGGGATTACAAAAACTTACAAGGGATTACATAGAACAGCGTTCGCCAGATTACAACAGTGGTGGTTAACCCCTCGACTGAGTTTGATAATTGTTATCTTTAATTTTGAATGCAATAAAAATTCTTTAATTCGAATTTACTGAAGGAACTGAAAATTCTTGGAGTTGAGCATTAAAGATTTCACAATACACGTGGAAAATTTTCGAAATAGTTTAAATAATTAATTCCTCATCTTAATCCGAGTATACTCTCTCTCTGCAGTCTTATGCAATCTCGTACAATCCCATGCAATCCTTTGCAATACCATGTCATCTTTTAAAATCTCTTGTAATCCCCCCATAAGTGAAAAATATTGTAGGAAATTCTGTATCAGGTCTGTAATGATTTTCGATAATGGATTTCATATAATTTTTTCGCGATTCTAGAAAAATAATGCCAGAAAATCATTATAATAAAATCAGTATATAAATAAATATTGTTAAAATATTAAAAGATTTGATACAAAAAATAGCGAAACTGCGAGCGAATGATTTCTTTATTTATTCAATGTAGGATTTCAAATTATTTCAAGGGATTTCACAGGATTTCAACGAATTTCAAGAAATTTCAAGGAATTCCAGAGAATATTCATGGATTTAAAGCGATTTCGTCAGATTTCATAACAATTTCACAGGATTTCATCGATTTTCAAGAAATTTACAAATATTTCCACGGATTTCAGGGAATTTCGTAAGATGTAGAAACATTTCAAGGGATTTGTGAGGATTTTAAAGTTTTCCAAATGTTTCCAAGAATTTTAAGCAATTTCAAGAAATTTCAAGAGACTTCTAAAGATTTTAAGTGATTTCTGGAGAACTTTGGAAAAGAAATTATGTGAAATTACAAAAAAAGGATTTATAGCGCTTTCAAAGGATTTTTAGGTATTTCAAGGAATTTCACCAGATTTAAAGATTTTTAATAAATCTTCAAGGATCTCAAGGGATTTCAAATGATTTATACTTATTTTAATAGATTTGTATGATTTCCAACTATTTCAAGGGATTTTGAGGGATTCTAAAAGATTTCAAGAGATTTCAAGAATTTCGAGGATTTCAAAGGATTTTGTTTGATTGCCAAAGTATTTAAGGAATTTCATAAGATTTGAAGGATTTTATTGAATCTCGAAGGATTTCATAGAATACTAGGGATTTGAAATTTTTTTTCAGACCTCTTCTATCTATAAGTTTAATTTAATTTATATTCACGGAATTTCAAATGATTTTCACTTATTAAATAGGATTTTTATGATTGCCAAAGATTTCAACGATGTCAAGGAATATGAAGGAATATGATTACAAAGAATTGAAGTATATTTAAGGAAGTCGAACAGTTGGGTAGGAGTTTTCCAAAGACTTCAAAGAATTTTACAAGATTCAGGGGATTTTATAGGATTTCTAACAATTTCCGGGGATCTTAAGCGATTTCAAGAGATTTCAAACATTTCAAGACACTTCCAAAGATTTCAAGAGAACTGTGGAAAATAAATGAAACGGAATTTCAAAGGATTTACAGTGATTTAAAAGTATTTTGAAGTATTTCAAGGAATTTCACTAGATTTCAAGAATTTTAATAAATCTTCAAGGATCTCAAGTGATTTCAAATGATTTCTGCATATTTTAATGGATTTTTATGACTTTCAAATATTTCGAGGGATTTTCAAAGATTTCAAGGAATTTCATCAGATTTAAAGAATTTCATTGGATCTCTGAGGATTTCAAAGATTTCTATGGATTTAAACGGTTTTTTTAGACTAATGAATAAGTTTTGATTTCATTTATATCCAAGGGATTTAAAATAATTTCCACTTATTTGATGGATTTTTATGATTACCAAAAATTTCTAAAGATTTTAATGGATTTCGACGAATTTTTAGAGAACATTACGTAATAAATTAAATTTTATTTCGAGGTATTTCTATAGATTTCAACAATTTCAAGGGATTTCGATTGAACTTTCGAGAAGAAATTTATTTTTTTGCGTTTTAAATGATTGCTACGGATTTCTAACACTTTCAATATTTCAAAAATTTTAAAGGAATTCAAAAGGAGTTAAAAGATTTCAAGGGATTTGTACGGATTTTAACAGATTTCAAATATTTTAATGGATCAAAAAATATTTCCAATATTTTTTTGTATTGTTTATTCCAATGTTGATTATCCTATTATCATTTTACATATAAGGATTTTCTATAATAAATTTCCTATAATCCATGGAATCTTTTGCAATCTTACGTAATATTGCAATCTAGTGTACACCAAAAATCCGAGTCATTCACCCTCGTCTTAATCGTTTTATTTTTATTAGATAAGTTTTTTATAAAAATTCAATGTTGATGAAATATTAATTTTAACTTTTGAATTTCTTTCAGTAGACTTTTAGTAAAAAAAAACTTTTCGCTGCTTAACTTATAATTGAGTCGTTCTCTGAAAAAAAAACCACCTAAGTCGATTTAGGTTTTAGCACGAAATTGCCAAAGAAACTTTGCAAAATGTGTTTTTACAAATCAAAAAACACATGTCTTAGTTGTGCGAAGATTTCGTGCCAAAACCTAAGTCGACTTATGTGGTTTTTCTAGAGAACGGCTTAATTTTTAACAGTTTTGTTGTCCTAACAAGACGTTACAGTATAAATTAAAATTAAGTTGCATTTTTTTGTGAGATTTTTTTTCTCATGAAATACACTCTCCGATATTTCCATAAACTACAAAGTTGAATTACATGCCTTTGGAATATATAATAACAGGGCACGTAGCTTACAAAATCAGCTGCTACCTTGTGAAACAGAGCATGTGCAAAATATCTCACATCGCTGGACTTGAAGGCTTTACAGATATGTTTTAAGTGTCGTTGACTCATATTTATTTTTTTATTTTATAACAAAAGGACATAACAACTTTAAAAAGGTCAGGCCTCGGACTCCTAACACTATTGACACTATTGACACTTTTGTTGAGCAATAACACTATTTTGCTACTATTTAAAAAAAATGACAGTAACGACACTGTTTTCTCACAAATGTCGGCTAATGCCACTATTTCTTTACTTTTTCTTGAAAAATATTTTTGATCTTCCCAATTGTCTCAAATAATATGTCCGCCATCTCAACAAATCACAACGTACTGGATAATGGTGTTAATGGCTGATTAGGGTTCATGCATAAATAACGTGAATTTTTTTTCTGAAAATTTTGAACCACGTACCATCTTTTTTTAGAGTCTGTAAATCCCCCCCCCCCCCGCACATTTCTTACTTCCATTTCTTTCGGTTAAAAATTCAAAATTTTCTCAATTGTTCGTTTTTTTATTGAATTTTACTGTTTTGGATTAAAAATTTAATTCTTTTTGATTGAAATATCAACTATTATATTTTCATTGAGAATTCATTTTTTTTTTAATTTAGTTATTTGGTTGAAAGTTGAACTACTTTCTTAAAAATTAATTGTTTTAGTTGAAGATGTATCTATCTCTTTTGTTGAAAATTTAATAATTTTAAAAAAAAAAAATTTATTTTGTTGTTGTTGAAAATTAATCTTTTTTGGTTGAGGATTCAACAATTTTATTGAAAATACAAATTTTTAACTTGAAAATTCAACTATTTTCGTATTCCACTATTTGGTTGAAAATTAACTTAATTAATGAACAATTATATTTTTGGGTTGAAAATTCAACTCTTCTGTTGAAGTTTTACTCTTTGGCTGAAAATTTAACTATTTTGTTAAAAATTCGTTTTTTTATTGTTTGAAAATTAATTTTTTAACTGTGGATTCAACTATTTGGTTGGAAAATTCATGTACTTTGTTGAAATTTCTTCTTTTTTGGCCGACTATGATATTTTTTGTTAAGAATAGTTCATTTTTTATAGAAAGGTCATCTTTTTTGGTTCAAATGGAATTTTCATGTTGAAAATTCAACTCTCTCGTCAAAAATTCTCTTTATACCGTAAAAATTAAACTGTGTGGTTAAAAATGCTACTGTATTTGTAATCCATTGAAGCATTTGAAATATTTTAACTCTTTTGGGGTTTTGTAAAATTCCTTGAGATCAATTTTTTGCATCAAGTCTTTCAATATTTTAACATTATTTATTTCTATACTTATTTTCATATAATGATTTTTCTAGAATCGTGAAAAATTGCAAGAAATTCATTGCAGGAAAATCATTATAGCCCTATACTAAATTTCCAATAATATTTTTTCATTTGAGGAGAATAAAAGAGATTGCACGAGATTGCATAAGCTTGCAGAGAGAGAGAGAGAGAGAGAGAGAGAGAGAGTACATCAGTTTTCAGGAGTAATTAGACCCACGAATAAATATTATAATATCAAATTTGATTTGGGACAAGCACTCAGATTGATGGGAAATTGGATGATCCTTGACAGTGTTGATTATTGTTGAAAGTGGGAAGTGCAGAAGCTCGCAGTGGAGGATTCGCGGTTGGCTATGTAGTACGGCAGTCTATTCATCTATGGAGTAAACTCACAATCAGTATAGGACTATAGGATTATATACGACGAGTACTCGTAGGGCAGGCAAGGTATAGTAGTGAGGGACCGTATGGTGCTGGTGCATCCACATCGCATCGGGTCGGGTTGGGCTGGGGTGGTGAGAAGTAGATGGAGGTTGATAGGAAAGAAAATCGCGCCCGCTCATCGTCGTTAGCTCGTTAACTCGCACGCAACACCTCCAGCTCTCAAGTACCGGATATACCACTGTCTGTCTTCTTCTCCTCCTTCTGCTGCCTCACCTCTTCTTTCTCCTCCTCGCTCGTTTACCTTTCCCGGCCGGCCGGCCGGCACGACGAGCCAACCTACTCAAACGATTCTTCAACTCGCCGTTTGCGTTTACGTTTGCGTTTACGTTTCGAACATGTCGAGTGTCACTATTGACTGAAAAATATCACGGGAATAGGTTGTAAACTTCAACTCACTCGTCGTTAGCATGCATTTAGCCCAAGTTGGACACGTCCACTTTTCGATGCTCCACACGCTAAAAGACATGGCGGATCGGCCCCAATCGGCCCCACCAATTAGTCAATGAAATATGGATCTCAGCGTGATCTACGCTATTGAACTAAAACCAACTTTTTCGCTCGATTCAGTTGAATGACACAAAAGTTAATTTTTGTTTAAAAAGCGTTGATTTGACACAAAAAGGTTATAGATTGACTTATTCAAATTACAGTCGAACTTCCATTCGAGTACGGTTTTTGGTTTTGACCTTCGACTTCAATTGAGGCTCTCCGAATGTAAACAGTCAGGGCCGTGTCGCAATGTTGTGAGACGTGACGCAGTTATGCAGCTAGGCCGTTGTAGTACTGCGGTTTATCGCTTTGCTTCTGTTTTGTCATGCATGAGTGACCAGGGCACATCCCCCTCCACGGCTCCTCTCATCCGAAACCGCGACGTGCTGTACTTCTTGGGACGCATAAATTGAGTTTGCTTAAATTGAAGTCCGACTGTACAAGGTTCTATCTCTCAGAATGCCGTATACATTCATTGGGAACTCTAGCGCCATCAACTTTATAGAAACTTCTATTTGGCACGTCCCGAGTTAGAACCAGTCAATAATAATGTTGATACCATAATTTTTATTATTCATACTTCAAACTCTTTCCCCTAGTTCACTATTTTCCCCTTTTTTAACGAATTCTTTTTTCTTCCTCTGGTTTCAAGAAACTTCCCCTGTTTCTCGTTTTTAGTTTACATTCGAACTGAATTAACAGAACAGAATAAAAAAATCCGTGTATCTTTTGTTAAAAGTTCATTCTTTTAAATTGAAATGTCCACTGGTATATTTTTGGTTGAGAATTCGTCTCTTTTTCTTAAACATTGTACTGTTTGGTTGTAAGTTCAACTATTTTCTTAAAAAGTCTTATTTTATGGTCAAAAATTAAACTGTTCAAAAATTCAATGTCTTTTTGAATTGAGAATTCTTCCTTTTGTATTGAAATTTCATTTTTGGTAGATTAGTCATCTTTTTCGTTGAAAGTTCATTATTTTTAATTGCAAAGTCTATTAATATATTTTTGGTTGAGAATTCATCTCTTCGTGTTTAAAATTATACTATTTGGTTGAAAATTCAACCATTTTGTAAAAAAGTCATCTTTCTTGTTCGAAAATTGAACTCTTTTGTTACATTTGTCTTTTTAAATTAAAAATTCGTCGCTTTGTATTGAAAATTCATCTTTTGGTAGAAAAGTCATCTTTCATGCATGAAAGTCAATTCTTTTTAATTGAAAAGTCTATTATTATATTTTTTGTTTAGAATTAATCTCTTTTAGTTGAAAATTTTATTATTTTGTTGAAAATTTAAGTATTTAAAAACAAAATTTCCATTGAAATTTCATTTTTATGTAAAAAATAATTACTTTTACGTTCAAAGTTATATCCTTTTAATAATCGATTGTAAAGTTTATTATTATATTTTTGGTTCAGAATTTATCTCTTTTGTTTACAAATTCTACTATTTTGTTGAAAATTGAACAGTTTGGTCAAAAAGGCATCTTTTTTTGTTGAAAATTTAACGGTTTTGTTGAACTTTCATATTTTCCGGTTGAAAATTCAATTGTTTTGTAGAAAATTTGCCTTTTGGGCTTGAAAACTCACTTCTTTTGATTAAAAATGCAATGGTTTTGTTGAAAATTATTCTGTTTTGGTTGCGGATTTAATTTCAACTTAAATTCTTTGTTGGTAAGAGTATAAACTATTACAACTATTGTTTAGAATTCATCTTTATTGGTTGAAAATTGAACTTTTCAATTTTTTTGTCCAAATTGATCTTTTTTAGTTGAAAATTCAACTATTCTGTTGAATAATCATGTATTTTGTTGAAAATGTACCCGTTTTGCAGAAAATTCGACTTTTTTGCTTGAAAATCCTACAACTTAGTTAATTTTTTTTCTTTGTTGTCTGACAAATCTTTCTTGGATGAAAAATCAACCCTTTTGTTGAAAATTCGTCGCTTTGGATTGAAAATTCATCTTTGTAGGTTAAAAATTTAACTATTTGATTAAACTTCAACTTTCTTGTTAAAAGTTCGTCTCTTTTTCATAAAAGATCAACTATTTGGTTGTAAAGGCAAATGTTTGATAGAAAATTATTATTTTTTTGGTTGAAAGTTCATATGTTTGGTTAATAATTTATCTTTTTTGATTGGAAATGGAAATTTTTGTTGAAAATTCATCTTTTCGGGTTAAAAGTCAAATATTTTCTAAAAAGTTCGACTTCTTAGCTTGAAAACTCAACTCTTTTATCGAGAATTTGTCTTTTTTGGTTGAAAATTCATCTCTGGGTAGAAAAGTCATCTTTTTTGGTTGAAAATCCCATATATTTTAATATGGAATATCAAGAATATGGTACCTACATTAATTGGATTGGAAAGAATTTATTCTCCTATTTTCGTGAAAAATACCCCTTATTTTTACCATTTTTGAGAGCAATTTGGTTTGTTAAGGGCCGGTTCCACCAAACTCGGTTAAATCAGTGGTTAACTGACGGCGGGTTAAAGTTAACGCCATAGTTAAGCTTGGGTTATCCTGTTGTGCGTTCCACCACATTTTTCGTGGGCGCGGTTAGCTAACCAGATAGTCGTTTCGAAGTAACTCCTATTTTACTTTAAATCATCCGTGTGATTGGCTACCCGTCGGTCGAATGGAAAGCAAAGCAATATGTCCGTGCGCGCCAAATCCAGGTAAGGTTGGGCCACGCTCGTGTATACACTAACCTAAAAAAAGTGAATGTTGGTGTATGTTTTGTTCGTGATATATTAATATATCACATATAAATTCAAAAACATCTTTTTCGACTTCGTCATCAGACGATCTCAGAACTTCTTCCAAAAACTCCATATTTCACAACGACAATGCCGTTTTTAGGTTAGAGGACGATTAAGTCGCCTTAACCGATCAATTTTGACCGGTTAGATTTAACTGTGGTTAACGCGAGTTAACCGGCCGCTAAAACGTGGTGGAACGCGTAACTAGGTTTAACGGAGGATTAACTTTTTAATCGAGGTTGGTGGAACCGGCCCTAAGTCTGGTTATTGCATTTTTTCCAAAGTTTCAAGGCTGCGTTTGATATTTCTCTGTAGATTTTCTTTGAAATTCGCATTAAATTGTACAATCAGTATACCTTCGAGAAATCTGCTGATTTATCTTCTCAAGGTTTCTGTTTTTTCAATCCCGAGGAGAGAAATACTCGGGAGTTTTAATTCTTAACTGACTTGGATGGTATTTTATCGAGATGGAAGCATTCAATGCCGACGTTAATGTGACGTGATTATTACATACTTAGTAAAGCTGTCGTGGATGAAAATCAGCTGCTGACTGGTGTCGTTGGAAGCAAAAGTTTACGGAGAATATTTTCAAAAGGGGATGAAAGTCAAGGAATATTATGTACAGGATTATTGACCTAAGCTGCTTTTGAAAGAGGTATAAGAATTTCACACTATCTTTTTTTTTGGAAGTTGATGTGTTTATCGAGTGCAATTATCGGTTTAGTGTCAACGTATTTTTATGGAAATGAAGGCGTCCCACTAATTAAAGGTGATAAACCTGGCTGAAAATCTTAATATCAAAGGCAATATTTCAGCAATTCATTTCGTTTTACCATTTTTATCATACATTTTACCATACCAGTTTTGGTGTATGCTCAAAGGAATCCAAATCAAGTTCTTCTTATTGGTTTTAAGATAAATTCAAGGGGCCATTTATCAAAATAATAATTCTTCTCCAAAGATTTTTTTCCCAAAAAATGTCAGATATCACTTTTGCGTTGCTTGGATCTAATCGACGGATAATTTTTTCTTTTATTAATGATAATAGCAAATTTTTTCAGACACGTTTATTTTTTATTTATAGCTGTAATTTTACTTTTTAACGATGATAAAATTGATGTTCTTCTCATAAGATCCAGGGATGCTCAAATTTTTTATTAAAAATCTTGGAAGTGATTCGTTGGTGGAAGTCACGTTCCATGACACGTGAGCTCTAACTTAAACGAGCGTTTTCGCATACTATGATTTGTTTCTTTCAATATATACGCTATAAAAACTGGTTTTACGTACAGCGTTATAAAAAATGGTATCTAATATCCTGAAAGAAACTGATGCAATTTTAATCTATTTTTTGTGCATTTTTTTGTTGGTCAATGGTTTAAAAAATTATATTGATGCAATTATCATTGTTATTCTTATATTATTGCATTGTCCAATATTCTGGAAAGTTCAGATGATGGCAAGATTCCCAATTTTATTTTTAGTAATCCAAACTGCATCTCAGAGAATCTGCAACATAAATTTAAAACATTATGACATCATCATGATGTTTATTTTGCTCTTTTTTATCTGAAATAAAAGTGATCCTTTTTTAATAGCAATGTTTGTCATTTGCATAGGACACAATTATTCATGTTCTAGGATTGAAGCATTTAAAATAATAAAATTTGATAATTGCCAGAACACTTATTCTACTGCCTAGTTTACTGTTATTTCAGTAAAGTTTATTTGGTAAACAGTCCATTTTCAGAAATTGAATCCCATTAATAATTTCACATCGAAATTTTTCTAATTCTAAATTAGTGAAAAATGTCTAATTGGAAAGCAAAAAAGAATGAAAAATTCACCCTGTTTTGCATTTGTAACTGATTTATAATACAAAATCATTCATTATCAGTCTAATTTTACTGAATGTAATTAGTCAGGAATACTCATGTGTGTTGTTTATCAATTTAAGTCAGTGAAATTTGAATGTAATTTCTATCATCAAGCCATTTTTAGCTAAAAATCTGTTGCAGTCGTAACATTATACGAGTGAAAATCAAAAAGATGAAAATATATCCCTGGAATATTATACGCTTGTGTTCAGAGGAATAATTTTTTTAAATCGCAGGGTTTTATTATTCCTATTTTTTCCCACAATACCCTATGTCTCAATTATTTTTAGTTTACTCGATATAAAAAGAAATCGACTAAATATGAATAAGTGTCATTCGATAACATGTCCCTGGCTAACTTTTTTCAAATGTATGGCTTTATATATTTGAAAAGAAATTTCAAGGTCTAATTGTTAAATACACGTATTTTTTCTAAATTAATTGCAGAATTACAAAATAAAGCTTCTTCATCGTTTCCAATTTTACTTTCAGATCTGAAACTATTTCATTTCTAAATTGATAGTTTAAATTACTTAAGGGAGGTTTTACAACAATCTAGAACCAGTGAAGGTTTTTTAAAGGTTTTAACTGGTTCTAGATTCTGGCTAAAACCCCCTCAAGTAATTTAAATAAACTATCAATTTAGGAATGTCCGAAATTACCCCGTTTGAGGGTAACTACTTTCGGAAGATTTCAATCAGTGAAACGGCACTGAATTTAGAGAGAAGTGCATTTTATAATAATTTTAATGCAAAGTGATATTTATTAAATAACGAAAATCGTAATAAGTAATTTTATTTAGTACTGAAAAATAAATAACGAGTACCAATCTCATATGAGGTATTAAATGGGAACAACGTACAAATTCTGAAATGACCTACCGTGTCTTGAAATCATAAATTATTTTGTAAATAAAAATGATTTTAAAATGTCAATTTTGAAAAATGGATCCAATTAGATTCTTTCTCCTCAATTCGTAATTAAAGACTACCTTTTCCTAATTCTGATTTCGAGAGATTGTGTTAGAATATGAATGATTGTAAATGATGACAACATTGATTGAATATAATGATAGAGTTTAAAAATGGACTCATGTAATAATCCTTTAATTGGAACCCGTTAGAGTGAAATGGAGTCTAGAAATCATATGACATGCTTGTCTTGAGCAATCGTGCTACTGGGTTCACCTTTTTTTTGGAGTGTGACTAACGGGTTTAGGATTTCTAGGAAAGCGAGAAGAATGTTAATGTCCTCTGATTTGTTTTTTTGTGATTAGGCCCACTGTAATGTGCGATACCGACTAGAATTACGCAACGGTATAGATACAGGAAACCAGTTAAAGTGTAATATTGATAGTGGTAGGTGTCAAAGATTTTTAAAAACAGTGCAAATAGATTGTCCGTTAACCTGCATCTAAACCGGATACTATTCGATCCACACTCCTTGGAAAGGGGCAAGGTAGCCATAGCAGGCGATAGCAAGGTATCGAGGCTGGTATGCGGGCAGCATTCTCCAAGCTGCTAGGCCGCTTTGCCAACCAGCTGCACTACCGAAAAGGACAGGGGGATGGATGGATAAAACAATGGACGTGTAATCGATGAACACTCGAGTGCACGCTTGAATTTTTCTCTTCCTTATCCCCAAGCTTTATGAGACAAACATTAATCTTCTCTCGGGAAATTAGAAACGCGTATACAAAAAAACTCTTTTCGAACTTGTTTTAAACCCTGTACCCAATCTTTTCTTTAAATTGACTTGACAGATGACAAGATTCAGCTGTTGAAGGAAATTTGTTAAGGTTCCAGTGTTTTATCTCATGGAGTTGACTGCAAAATTCTCTTTCTTTCTTTCCCTCTCTATAGTGGACTCACTCTAATCATTCGTGATAATTCGACACGAATGGCACAAATCTTTACATGAGTAGTTGAAACAATTAGTCAAAATATATTTCGAGAATTCTCTGCCGGCAAAATATGCTGGATTTAAATTTACTCTCCCGGCATATTTTATCATGAACGTAATTGAATTCTAAAGAATTTCAAAATAACTTTCAGCCCAGTAACAAATCTTTTCTTTAAATTTACGTGACAGATTATACAAGATTCAGCTGTTAAAGGAAATTTGTTAATGTCCCAGTATTTTATCTCTTACAAGTTTCGGAATTGACTGCAGACTTCTCTTTTTTTATTTTCCTGTCTATATTGGACTCATTCTAATCATCGGAGATAATTTGACACGAATGACACCTTTCATTGTTAAATTTTTATGTAATAAAAAATTTTCATGTTTAATTTGAAAAGTTCGAAATTGTTCAATTTGGATAGATGGAAAATTAAAACTTTCGATAATTGTCTAGTTTAATGTTGAATGTGGAAATTTCCCATTTTAAACTTTTACAATACAAATTGGTTAGTTTTAAACACTTTTTATTGAAATAAAATCTATATTCATAAAATTAAGAAATTAGTCTTTCTTGCGATATAGCCAAAGAAATAGTATAAAAAGGTATGATTATTAAAAAAACTTTTCGCTCTTGCCACTCGAAATTTCGAAAAAAAATTTCTTTGTACAATCATAATTTAACATCCGTGGAGTTCCTATTTCCTCGAGAAGAGTTTTCATTCAAGAATTATGGCAAAGGAGTTGTTTGAAAAAATGCATTTCCTGCCGGAATAATAAAGTGAAAAGTGTATCTCGCATTTTCAGAAGCTGTATTTCTTTCAATTCATGTACTATGAAGTCCATTGAAAAGCGTATGAAATATTACTTCACTATATTATACATTCAATTTTGCAGGTTTCTATAAATTTCATATTCTGAAAAAATATATTAGGTTCTCTTAATAATGGAATTTTTACATTTTTTTAAGATCGAAATGAAATATAATTTCTTATGAACCATTTAATGTACCAAAATCAGAAGATAAAAAAGTTTAGAAATAAAAATTATATTTCCAACTACCTTCTTTCCGGTTCATTAGAGACAAATATGTAACATTTAAAGGGAAGAAGAGGGAGAAAAAGGAAAGAGTCAACCATAACCAACCTCTCACTCTTTCCTTATTCTTTTGCAGTATTTTTTATACTACTAGAGACCAACATGTTTCCAATCTGCACGAGAGCAGGATTTTCTATGAATAAAATTAAGATTTCTTTTAATTGGGGCATAAATGCTTGCCTAAATAATTTCTTTAAATATTGCATTAAGGATTTTTTGAAATTAGACCAATTCCATTTCAAATGAGGCAGACATATCCATCTTATAGAGTGCCAAAATGATTTTGTATTTATGGATATATCATTCTGTGGTGAAAATACAGGAACAGGTATTTAATAGTTTATTAATTTTTTTTGGATTTGCTACAATCATTTTTTTATTCGACGTGGAAATTCTTGCTCTTTCAATTGATCCCAAAAAGTCAACGAATTTTGAAAAATGACAACACATCATCTGTTTTGGTAAACCACTACTTCATCATGAAAAAAATTATTTTGAAAAAATCGAATTTGTGCATTTTTCGAAAATTCTAATTAAAGTTTACAGAAATGATTAGGCCCCTATAAAACAGATAGGATGCCTTTGTTATATAAACAGGAACTGTTTCTAGACAATGTTCTCTATGTTTTTCGTCGAATTTTGAAAAAATGAAATGATTTTCAGGAAAACTCCAATTTTTGATTTTTTACATTATTTTTAAAAAGTGTGTGCTAATATAAGAAAGGCATCCTATCACTTTTATGCGTGCTAATCCACTCTTGAGACCGGACATTTTTTTCTTTCAATGTCATTTTTTATTTTTTCTTGTTAGCGATGCAAGCTATCAGAAAATAGTAAAAGATGTTTTTTGTAGAACTTTTCCAGGTGTTTCAACTTTTATCTGAAAATTCTTTGTACCTTTCGTTGTTTCGGAGAAAAATTAAAAATTGGGGTTCTTCTAAAATAATTTTTTTCAGTGTGAAACAGTGGCTTACCAAGAACGAAACAATTCAGTTTCAAGAATTTTAGAAAAAAGCCGATTATTGTCATTTTTCAAAAATTAAAATTTTGTTGGTGTCAACTGAAAGAGCAAGAATTCCCATGTCGAATAAAAAAGTTCCTGAATAACAACGCCCGTTCGGAAAATAATGCATTCTGAAACAACTTATCCTTGAATTTTCTTGAAATTTGTCCTGGTGTGAAATGGAATTCGCTATTAGCAATTTTTATAAATGTGTGATTTTTCAGATTAGTACTTTTCCTACTTGGAAAATATTATAATCTGATTAAATTGGTTCACAATCAACCACAAGTCTTTCTCAAGTTTATTATAAATCGCCACAGTAAAAATAAGATAAAGCAGCAATTATTGTAGCTTTCTTCAAATGTAATGCAATGCAGAATATTGAAGATATCAAAGTTGGGACTGATATATTTTAAAATGACATTAATTACGTAATGAAGATAGAAGATGAATCCATTACGTCAGGTATTGAAGAGAACGAGTGCCATTTTGAATCATTCGTCTCTATCCCTGGAAAGTTTATCACCGTGAAAGGCATAACTCTCGAACAAAGCACGAACTGGCATTACTTACACTTTAGCTTATTATCAACTTTCCTCATCATAATAGATGTTCTTTCTGGATACTAAAATTCCGATCCGCGTTCACGATATAACAAGATAAAAGATGTCAACACGACTTTGTCATTCACGTCAGGTAGCCGCAAGTAATTTCAAAGTGCATCTTGCCTTTTTTACTCCTGCTGCTATAGCAAACTTTCCCTAGCTGCGTTTTCAATATGCCGTGATTTTATTTAAAATAGCTTTGTGATTATCTTTGCATAATTTATATATTCCAAGCACAGAGGAAAAATTCACTGAGATTTAATAGACAGGTAAAGTTGCAGTATACTGCTGCTGCAGGTTTAATACAAGTTCATTTTTCAGTTTTACGCCGAAGGTGTAGGTTTACAAAGGAAGATTATTAGCAATACCTTTAAATTAAATGCACTTAAGGATCGTAAACTAAAGTTCATGAATGAAATTCTCGTTTTGAATAACTTTATAATTATAATTGACTTTCCTGAATATATTGTTTAGTATCGAAGGGTATATAACTTCTACACTACAGTGTGCTAACTTTTAATTCTTAATTTAAAATTAATTAAATTAGTATGATTTTAATTTCTTATTATTGTTTAAATTCTTAAATTAAATTAAATTTTTCTGCCTTCAAGATTGAAATGATAAAATTGTTAATGTCCTCATTTGAAATTTAAATTTAAAATTGTAACAAATTTGGAAATTTTTCATTTCTGAGCAGCCTGTAATTTTTTCAAAATTCACGCCACATGTCACCGTTGAATTTTGAAACGTTAGTCATTCCGAAATTGAATTATGAACTATCAATTCTTCTTTTTGAGACTGTCAAAAATGGAATATTATACGCTTGTATTTGGAGGAATTTTCTTATCTACATGGTTTCATTAAGCGTACTTTTTCCAATAATACCCTATCTGTCAATTATTTTTACTTTACTCCGTATCAAAATAAATTCGATTAAATATGAGTAAGTGCCATCCGGTTACGTGTCCGTGATTACTTTTTTCAAATCTATTTCTTTATATCTTTTAAAAGAAAGTTTAAGATCTAATTGTTGAATACACGTATTTTTTCAGAATTAATTGCAGAATTAAAAAATAAAGATTTTTTCTCTTCTCCAGTTATAGTTTCAGACTTATAACCTCTTTTTAATTGTCCTCGAGATTTTATGTCATCCTGTCACAAAACATTTTTTCATTAATTCTATGGCTTCAAAATTCAATTTTTACATTGAAATTGACTAATAATTGAAGATTGTTAAACATATTTCAAGGCATTAAAATTCTGTAACTGATCAAATTTGTATTGCCCAATCCCATAAAACAAAAGTTATTTGCAATAAATGAAGTTCGTTGAAAGACGGAAATAATCGATATTCCCCTTATTTTTTAAGTTTAAAATGATTCTAGATGAATTTAAAGAGATATATAACTTGTATTCTAATGTTTTGCAACATTATATTAAATTTCCCTAACTCCTAAAAAATTCATTATAATACCTTTAGACTCTTTAGAGCATGTAAACCCCTTTAAAATCATTGAAATCCTCATAAATCTGATAATATCTGTAAAAATCCCATGGAATCTTTTAAAATATCCTAAAACCTTTTTGGTCTTATAAAGTCGTTCTATATCTTCCGAAATTCGAAGAAATTCTATAAAACTGCATGAAAATAATGTTTTAAATACCTTAAAATCATTAAATATCATGAAACTTCTTGCAATCTTTTAAAATTCCCTAAAATCTTTCAAATCTTTTGAAATTTCTCGAAATTTTTTAAACCTACTAAATTTCCTTGGATCTTTTAAAAATACCCTAAATATTTTTGAAATTCTTTCAAGTTATTGACATCTATTGAGAATTCCTTGGAATCTTTCAAAATACCGTAACATATTTCACATCCTTTGAAATCCCTTCAATTTATTTAAATCTGTTGAAAATTCCTACGAATCTTTTAAAATATCCTAAAGTCTTATAAATTATATTATGTAAAACCCTTCCAAATCTTCCGAAATTCTTTAAAACTGCATGTAGTTTTAGAAATCCTATGAAATCTCCTGAAATATTTAAAAATCTCGTAAAATCTTTGAAATCCTACGAAAACTCCTAATTCTTGTGAAATTCTTTGAAATTTATTGAAGTATTATAAAATGTGAAGAAAATTTGATATCTATTGATATCCCATAAAATCCTTTGACATTTTGTGAAGGCCTTTGGAGTCAGTAAAAATACCATAAAACCTTTCAAATTCTATTAAATCCTTTAAAATCCTTATAAATTTTGGGAAATTCGTCGCAATCCTATAATATTTTTGGAAATTTTTCAATATCTCTTGAAATCTATAAAATAATATTGAATCCCAGTCTGCTTCTGTACATATTATATGTAGCCTAAGGGCACGAAAAAATCAACAAAATAAGAATTTTATTCTGGTAATTACTTATTTAATTAATTCTATCATAAACAGTAAAAATAAAGAAATTTTTATATTTAAAGCCTCGAGAAGCAAATCTAATTGTTATTTTGACTTAGAAAATACCGTAAGTGGTTTATATCAAAAGATTATCTTCAAATATAAAAAATTATTGTATCAAGTAATCAAGTAAAGTTTGTCCATTCCAAATTTGTTCAAATTTGCCCACCACGGTTTTTTATAATTCTCCAGTTTGATATTATGGAATATTGAATGTTTTAAAATCTAAACTGCATTTTCAAACAGTTTTTTATTTGAATATTTTAATTTTGTATTATCTGTTGAAAATGGTTAATTACAGGGTGTTTAGCGACCTTGAAAATCTGGAAAACATCTTAGAATTTTTCATGAGAACCTTGAATTTGATTTTTCTCTTCTTTGCTTATCAAAAATTTATTTTATTGAAATCCGAATAGTGATTTAAATCTTTTATTCTGTTAGTATTGCTTATAATCTTTTAGTATTTGTATGTTTAAAATGTGTTAAGAAATGTTAAGATATATGTTTTTGTGATACTCAACTTAAAAATATTTTTAGTAAAAAATGTCGATGTTACTTCAGTTTCAAGATTAGAATTTTCGAGGGTTTGGCCATTTCACTTTGTGTGTACAGCGGATTTCTAGGTTCATGATATTTCAAAATGATTCTAAGATTTCAAACGATTTTAAAAGATTCCCGAAAGTTTTCGAAGATTTAAAACTATTTCAAAGATTTCAAGGGGTTTCAAATGACTTCACAAAGATTTCAGAATGATTTTGCAAAGGTAGCAAAGATTTCACAAAGATGTAAAGGATTTCAGTGATTTTACAAGGATTCAAAAGGCTTCACAAAGGCGTTCACATCAGATTTCAAACGATTTCAAATGATTTCAGAAGGTTTCCAAATATTTCAGAAGATTTAAAAAGACTTCACAAAAATTTCAAAGCCTTCAAAAGATTTTATAAAGATTTTTAAATATTTCAAAGATTTAAAAGGTTTTAAAAAGAATTCACAAAGATTGCAGAAAGATTTTAATTCTTTAAGGGATTTAAAAAGATTGAAAAAGATTTCAGAAGATTTCAAGGATTTAAAAGATTTCACAAAGGCGTATACATCAGATTTCAAACGATTCAAAGGATTTCAAATGGTTTTACAAGATTTAAAAAAATTTCAAGGATTTCAAAGATTTTACAAATATTGCAAAGATTTCACAGATGCGTTTTCACAATGATTTCAAAGATTTCAAAATTAATTACCTAAAATTGTTTAGTGACTGCAAATTTTACTTCGAAGTTCGACATCATCAGTCGGGGTTAAGTAACAATTTGTTAAATATTATCGATTTATAAAGTCACATTCAATATTTCTAAAAAGTAAATAATTTATTAATAATTTCTATCACTGAAGTATTTAATGAAACAGAAATTGTTAGCTAACGAAAAATGCAATGGCTCATTTTTTTACATGTATATCAAACGTTTATTTCCCTATTTGATTTCAAAAAAGGAAACCTTAAAAAACTTGATCTATTGACCTGGAAAACCTGGAAAAGACATTTAATTTTGCTCCTAAGAATAGCTAGACACCGTGATTAATTAGAATTCGAATTAAACATTTGTTATTTGAAAAGCGCAAAATATTTCAAATTTTTCAAATGTAAACGCTACAATTTGAAACCTCAATAAAAGGCTTTCAGTTTAAAATTATTATTGATGCTAAAGATTTCCAATATAAAATGTTTTTTTTCAATTCTTGAATTTTATTTTAATCTTTTCAATTTATTCTAAATTTATTGTTTAATTCAAATATTTAGAAAGACATAAGGAATCGAGAAATAATGATACTTTTTGAAAAAAGTCTGAAGTAAAGTAAGATGCCTAATTTCGTAAGAACGAAATTTCCGGCTTCAAGGAATAATAATAAGGCATTATGTATATCGTATGAAGTGATCTACTTGTAAGATTAATGTCGAGTTATATGTTAAGTCGCTCGTAGCGGTATTCTTTAAGATATCATGCTCTACTTTGTCTCAATTTACACGTTGGCCTGAATGGGTTCCGAGATTCGAAACGTGAATTTATGTACTAATCTTGTAAATCTAAATAGGTGAGAAGAAATTAACATTTACATAACTAATTACCAAAGTGGTTTATTTCTCAAATAAATGCAATGATTGAACAAAATATATAAATCCAATAAATAAGTGACAGAAATAAAGTCTACAAATCATTTTTGCGCAGGAATTAAGGATCTTTTTAAATTAAAAGCACACAGTTTAAACGTGGTAATAGAGGATTTTATTCGTCCATTAAATATTTTGCTCTAAGAGTGCATTCCCAAATCATCGAGTATTTGCAGATAGAAGCATCCCATTCGTGGGAAACATTTTTTTTTCAATCCTGATTATTGAAGCATTCAGATATTGTAATTTACATCGTACAGTCTTACATTTACATTTCTAGTATTCGATCGAAGAAGACAATTTAAGCATTCAGTCAAGTTTTGCGAGGAGCAACATGTACCCGCGTCATTCGCCGCAAAAAAATATATTTGCAAAAATTATACAACAGGTACAATATTCTGTTTGCTAGAAAGTATTTCCTGTAGGCGTTGAAATTTCACGTTTTGCTACTATTAAAAAAAATTCGCTATACAACGTTACACTTTAGGTTCAAGTTGAAGAATTCAAGTTGCGTGAAGGCCTCGAATTATTCCAAGTTGGCGGAAAAAATTGCCATTGAAAATAAATACTGAGTACATACTACTTTACAAAAGAGGCAGTACTTTCGCGTTCCCGCAATTCCAATTGAGTCATTATGGGCACATTGTTGGCGCCGAGACCTCAAACGGAAGGAGTCTCCTTAATTAAACATGTACTAATATGCAAGTGTATTTCACGAATGCGCGGACTCACATAAGAGTATTTAAGAAGTGATATCACCGTAAGCGAGATAGCCCGCTCGAAGCTACATACATAAAAGAATAAATCTCGTGAGGCTGGTTAGTAACATTTTCAATAAATTAAACAATAACGACCGAAACTTTCAATTTATGGCCTAAAAAAATAGCGATTTGTTAGGTATTTTAAAAATACCGGACTTGGCGGAAAGTATAAGGCACTTTTTATTTATTTCCATATCTTTCCTTTATAATCTTTATAACCTTATCATAAATAAAATTGCTATAACATACCTTTTGGTTTCTTTCTTTCGATAAATTCTCCAAACTCGGTCAACATTTGCGTGCCTAATACTCTCCGCCAATACCATTATTCACAGACACAGTCTACAATAGTAAATAAAAATTTTCATGACTTTTCAAATCATTCCAAAACAAAAACAAAGAACTAGGAACCACAGTAAAAACTCGTAACTATAAATTCGCTTCTCTAATTACGTATTAAAAATCGCAGAAGAATAATAACTAGTCGCTCGTGTATCTACGGGACCGAATGACTTTTAATTTCGTTATAATATACAGGCTACACAGTGCTCGTTGTAATCACAATGTACCGCGTACGTTCACCAGAGAACACCGATTCGAAACTACATACACTCTTATATCGCAATCGATAAGCGTGAAATCACGTTCAACGTAAGCACAGAAACACAACCCGGGTCACGGCTAAGTCTCTCGGCCGGTGCCAATTTATGATACACGCTCTCGCAAATCAAAGGCATTTACACCCGGTTCGTTTAATCGATCACCAATCGAGTACAAACGCCTCCGATTCATACATATATTTACATCAGACTCCCTGAAATTTACAAAATTATAATAATAATGTCTTTAACGTTCTTCTAAAACTTTCGTTCGCACCTATCTCACTATTTACAGACTTTAATTTGCCACGCACAATGCACATTTATCTCGTCACAGTCGATTTGTAACTTTATATACACAGACACTCGACACGAAGCACAGAACCACGTAAAATCGATACTTTCCAGTTTCCAGCTGGTCGTAACTCATATGTGAACAGCAAGTGTTCGTGGTCCGTTAGACATCTGGTTATTATGTTGCCGTCGTACAGGTGGCGGTTGTCTTCTCGGCGTTGTCCTCTGATTGTTCGGGACATCGGGAAGGGCAAACCGTAATTTTTCCCAAAACAGTTTGTCACCCCATTGCAAATAGGTGTTCGTTTTGAGATACAGTCTGATGTCCGGGTCCAGATCCCTCTGCGGCACTTCACCAACGAGGACCAGGATTAGCCGTCGTCTTCGGTCTCGGAGAACCTGGTGATGAGCCGATTTAAAATCAAAACGGCACCACTCAGACTTGATGAAATTCTCTGAGAGAACCATGATCGTCCTCCTGGAAGACTCCACCGCTTGGACGATAGTATCGGCAATGAAATTCCCCACGGGGAAGTCTCGATAGTGGAGGCAAAGTTTGTAGGATGGATTCCCCATCTCGAGAACGGGGGCAAGTTCCTCGGCGACGAAAGCTTCGTCCTTGGAACTGTAACTCACGAAAGCATCAAAAAGCTTGTCTCGGTCGTCCCGATCCACATCGGCGTTCCTGTAGAATATCCGAACTCCAAAGCGTGAGTGAAACCAAACGCGGAGTTCGTGCCGAAAGACAAAGGCCAGAATGCAGGAGATCATGAGGATTAAGAAGGCCACGAGCGTGGTAACAAGCAGGGGAAGGTAATCCTGATCTCCGAAGGGTGCTTTTTTTGGGAAGCTGCCATAGGTGCTGTTCTCCATGTTCTCCAGTCCCGTGCAGGTGGTACCATTTGCGCTGTACCCGCTGCTCGTGATGAGGGAAGATTCCACACCATTATCCTCGATGTTGGACTGGACATTGCCCTCAATGTCCTCGGAATATCCGTCGATTGTTGAGTTTGTGAAACACTTAAGATCCGCTTCATCGGTGACAATGACCCCTGGATTGCGAACCCACTTCCGATAGTCCATGAGGTATTCGCAATCACACGACCACAGATTCTCAGAAAGACTCACCTCGATGGACGTAGGCAGCGACCACACGGCTAAGGTCGTCAGGCGATTGCCCTGTAATCTCAGAACCCGCAGGAAAATCAGTGGTGTGAAGGTGTTGTTCGCTATCACGGAGAGTCTGTTGCGCTCAAGGTGCAGGGTTTTTAGGGCCTCGAGACCCTCGAACTCGTGGCCTCGCAGCTCCCGAATACCGTTGTCTTGCAGATGCAGATCTTCGAGTTCTCTCAAGCCGTTGAAGGATCTATTTTGCACGATCTCGATGTTGGAGTTATTGAGAAAGAGGACCTTTAGCTTTTTCCTTCCAATGAACGCGTGACTGGCTATAACTCGGAGATCGTTGCCATCGAGGTAGAGGCGCGTTGCGTCCATAGGTATTTGTTCAGGCAGCTTACCAATGTGGCCGCCCCTCGAGCAATCAACCACGTTCGCCGACCACGATTGATCGTGATAGCAGGTACAGTTGGTCGGGCAGGTCATTTCACAGTCGCAGGCATCAAAGTCACAACAATGACATAACACCAAGCAGTGATCCTCGTACTTGCACAGAAACTGGGAATGCGATGCCTCCACCAGTGGCACGTAAACGTGTTCCCGGTCGTAGAGAAGCTCGCAGTAGATACTCTCAAGATCCATCACTTGCGGTTGATTTCTACTCTTGCTTTGATTGTTATTGACTTCCTGCAGCCACTCCATCGAACAGTCGCAGAGGTAGTCGTTGTCGCCTATGTAAAACTCTGGAAGGGGTTTTTCTAGGGGCACAACACTGAGACGTAACGAGTATGGGTGCAAACTACGTATCCGATTGCCCTTGAGATTCACTCGCGTCAAATTTGGCTTCTTGAAGAAGGCGTAACTTGTCACTCGCGATATCTGATTGTCGTTGAGCAACAACGTTTCGATACTCATAGGTATCGCACTGCCCGTGATCTCCTTTAACTTGTTTTCACTCGCGTCAAAGGTATTGAGATGCAGCTGCGTCTCGATTTCGAAATAATTTCCCAACTCACTGATCTCGTTTGAGTGTATATCCAGCCACTGTAAACCCGTCGGTATCATCGCGTAATCGAACCACTTTAACTTATTGTCACTCACGTTCAACCACACGAGATTCGGTAGATTCGCGAACAATCCCGCGATGTCCGTCAATTGATTCCCGTCGAGACGAATTGCTTGGATGTTGAGGTTGTTGTCGAGCGAGCCGGGTTCGATGTGCTGTATCCTATTTCTCGATAGATTGAGTATCTTGAGCTCTTTGATCTTATCGAATATACCCTTCGTCAAATTGCCAATGTGATTCTCGGTCAAGCGTAACCCATACAACTGGGATACGTGATCGAATGTGCCGTCTGGTATTTCGTAAATAAGATTTTCCCCGAGGTCGAGGGTGCGTAACGAAGGAGTAGCTTTCAAGGCATCTGGAATCGCTGTGAGTCGATTGCCATTTAAATGAAGGTCTTGCAAGGAAGAGGCATTGCGAAAGGAACTCGAGTGCAGGGTTTCGAGTCTGTTGTTATCTAATGAGAGAATGCTCAATACATAAAGTCCACTGAGTGTAGTTGCATCTATTGCGGTCAGTCGATTGTCGCTGAGAACCAGTGTGTGTAAGTTTGACAAAGCAGAAAAAGTATTCTCCGAGAGGCTCTCGAGGAGATTCTCCTGCAGGCGAAGGATTTGCAAGCTGTACATGTCGCGGAAGACCGCTGGCTCGAGACGGGCAATTCTATTGCTAGACAAGTCCAAGTCTATTAAACGTACGAGGCCCCCGAAGGTCGCAGCATTCACCCATTCTGCCGTCAGTTCGTTTCTCGACAAGTCTAATACTACCAACTGGGTCAACTCGCCGAAGAGGCCAGGCGGTAGTACGCCTAGTGTATTGTTTCTCAAATAAATCTCCTGCACGTCACGAGCATCGCTGAATAACTCCGGTGGTAAACTCGGGAGTCGATTGTTAGCTAGCTTGATGACAGTTAAGGAAGACAAACCCTCGAAGGCCCGATCGGCCATAAAAGCAATAGAGTTACTACCCAAGTCCAAGCTTTGCAGCCTCGACAACCCGGAAAACGCAGCTGATGGCAAAGACTCGATGCTGTTGTTGCTCAGGTCCAGAATCTTCAAATTGGGAGCACACCTATTTCGAAAACTGAATTGAAAACTCTCCACTTCCCTCAATCTATTTCTCGTGAGATTGAGCACCTCCAGACTATGCAGAGGGCACAATAACCCCTCCGGCAAACTCCACATGTTGTTTTCCCCCAAATCGAGCCTCTCAAGTTGATTAAGCTCTTCCGTGAAGGCCCTCGCAGATATCTCAAGTGCCATTGCAGACCAGTCGGTATTGTGGGTCCGAACAGTCAGATTTCGTAGTTCCTTCAACCCCTTGAACGCCTCATCCGACAAATTACCAATTTTACAGTACTCGATCACGAGTTCGCGCAACTCCACCAGCGGTCTAAAGCTGCCAGCGCTCAGAGAACTCTGATAGAAAAGAGCATCGCTACACTCGAGCTTTAAGCGAACCGTGTGGTGCGGTTGAATGACACTGAAATTCGTGTTCTCCAATTCGCTGTTGATTGTTCTCAACCGGCATACGAGGGATACGTCGTCGGCCGAGTCGCCCGTCGCGACCCATTCGCACTCGTCCGGCGCCTTGTACCTCAGGGCCTTGCTTAACGAGGCACCGAGAACCCCGAATATCGTTCCCAGCAGTATCGCGAAGAAGGCAGGACCGACCTGCATTTTTACGCGCCTTCTTTAACGAACGTCACTCGTCTTTTATCACTGGCTCTCAGCCCATTTAAATCACACCTATCTCACGTCACACATAATTCTATCTGTTCACACAGCCACCGCACTTTCGCGTAACTATTCTCCGACATCCTGTTAAACTATAATCCCAAGGTCAAGGTCGTGGTATCCGGTGACATTTGGTTATTCCTGGTACCTAGTTGAAATTTCCTGTAGGTAACATTTGGTAATCCGAGCGAGCCGACACCGTCTCGGGTTTTCATTTGATTAAAAATGGCGACTTTTGCCAGCGCGGGGAAAGGGTGAACTCTGGAAGGAGTCACGGTTCTCCGAGGACTGGTTGTTCAGAACTTGGCTGGCCCATGCAAGGCCCGCTACCAGTAGCTCCTCCCTCACCTCTCAACCAGCTTTCTCGCCCTCCCTCCAACCTCCTTTCCTTTCCCCACTTACACTTGGCTTTACCTGAGACCCAGCCGGCAGAACGTTCCGGCAGAGCCTATAAAAACAAGACACGGATACAATCTTTGGGTCCGCGCAGTGGCTCGTTGGGTCTCGAGAGCCTCTGTCGATTCTCTTATCCTTATCGAACTGGCCTCTTTCATCGCCTCCCCTCTCCACCCCAAGAAGCCGTCTCCCCCTTGCGCTTAACTTACCTCAAGTGAACGATTTTTTCATACTCAAATAATTTTAATTACAATGATAAATCACAGGTATTTGATGATACGGTTGAAGTAGAAACGAGTTCTCTAATCTCGATACAGATTTTAATTTTGATGGTTTAATCACGTTATCGACCCGGCATTCAAATCACTACGCGTGAAATTGATTGCGCGGTGTCAGTATCTTTTTTAAGCCGATAATATAAATAAGACACGAAGGAGACTCAACGGCTTAAGAACTGGACATTATTAAAGTCCCATTAAATTTTCAAGTTGTAATTCTTGCATCTACCGGTTATAATTCTTCGTTAATGAACTTCTAATTTATACGAGCTTGATAAATCTGGATATTATGCGGGAGCCACGCGCAGTTATTTTTTCAGTGAGAAATAATATATTATGAAAAATATGGGATTATTATCTTTCTGATTATAGATATATCTGTTAAATATTTTAGACTGGGATGCAAAGGTATGAATTTCAATACAAATTAATTGAATTACAAGCTCTAGAAAGTCCAATTTACTTTTTGACTTATGTTTAATTCAGCAAATGGTTCCACAATTTCTAATTCAAACTGATTGTAAATTACATCTATTACAAAATTGAGGTAATTGATGGGGAAAAATACTTCACGGTCATGTCAGTATTCTAATGTTTGCTATGTTTAATAACAATTAAAAGTGGTTTAGATTATTATTTTAAAAATTTGTTCACTTATGTAAACATCAAAATAGGCGTTAACATTTTTTTTCAAAATTTAAAGGTCTTACTTTAAAAATAGCAACTCACTTGAAAGAGTGGAGGTATTTGAGAGAATGTTAAGTTAAAAACTGTCTCAAGTTAAAAAAAAAATATTTTTTTTAGCCTTGATATATATTTTAGCATTAAAACATGAAGATTGATGAAGATTTAATAGTTTCCAAATATTACGTTGGCAAGTTAGCATATACAATTTTATGGTTTTAGAATGGTCTCATGAATAATTTAAATACTTAAAAAAGTAAACAGTTTTAAGTCTGAACAATGAACCCGATATTAATGGAGTGAACCAATTTCTCATCCTTTTTTTTTATTATTTGAGAAGTAAATTCAACTTTAAAAGCTGATAAAATACGTCCCATCCAGTACAACACCTCTGATCCGAGTAAAACCGACGCAAGCGCTGCTTAATTTTGGTGATCAAATGAAAAGCCTTAAACAGTTCAATGCATCCAAGGGGACAAAAAGGATTTTTAATTTGAAGCACTAAAATCAAACAAGTTTGGTTTGGAAAGCTTAGGAAACGAAAACTTGTAAAGAATCATCAAGAGTGAGTAGTATTTAACTGAGTTCTTTTTGTGAATAAGAAATTAAAACTTGAATCATTTAAAAATTTCGAATCACGAAAAAATATTTTTCTGTTTGAATGTAAGCCTTCTGCAAGTTTATAAATTCAAAACCTTTAAAATTAAAATATCTTGAATTCAGACTTTTGAAATTGTAAAATTTCCAATTACATATATCATTCGAAATTCAACAACCTCAAATTTACAATGTATAAAATGCTATAATTCAAAATTTTGCAGCTCAAAATTGAACAATTTCAAATTTGAAACTTAACCCATTCCAAAGAAAAGAAATTTTAATATTTTTAAAAACTTGTAAATTTACCAACTTTGTTTCTAAACAATTTTAAATTTAAAGTTTCTTTTTTGATTTATTAATTTTTATGGCGACTTGGAGCTGGAAGATTTAAAAAAGAAATGTTCAATTCAAGATAGGAAAATTAAGATCATTGCGCGGACAATTATAAATTTAAATTAAAAATTCTCTTACTGTAAATGTTTTTGAGGCGGAAGTTTTGTACCCAGAGGGACGCTGTTAGCTCAAAATTTCTTGCTTATGCTCCACGCTGAGAATGTTATTTGGGAATAAATGTTCCCATGGGAAGAGTGAAAAATATTCGTTTTATCTTTTCGACTGCGCAGAGGGGTTCAAAAATGTTCCGTCAATAAAAATCGCACTTGGAAAATTAAAAATATCGGGATATCATAAAACCATGGCTAAACGCTATAAAAATTTTAATGGCCACAAAAATCGTTCGCGCGAAAGAAGCATAAAAGTTGGCAGGTCCACATTTTAAGCCGTAGTACCTTCCTGGTTTCTTATATATTTTATCGCTACAAAAATACAGCGACACCGCGCAATCAATTTTAAGCCGCTCGCATCCGCGAAGTCTTATTCTTGTTTCTTACTCGCACGATTTTTGCACACGCTTCTGAAGCTTTTCAATAATTTTTTTTTTGCTTTCGAATATACCAAAGTCGCATACCAAATTAAAAGAAGGAATAACTTTTGCAAGTTCTTTCTTCAGTACATACTGTATCAAAAAAAGAAATATCGCTCGAATGATTTATCGTCACACCACAAACTGCAACAGTGTTAAAAATTTATTCCTGAGTGAACTCTCAGCCTTTTTACGTAAATTATCTCCTCAAAAGCAACCAGGGAATCAACTGCCTTGGTTAAACATTATTAAATATTTAATTTCCACAAAGTGGCCACTGGCCACTGGAAAGAGAAATCAGGCATCTACTTGACCGAATTTTTTTCAGTAAAAAACATTTTCAGTTAAATTTAATTAATTTGTGTTATTTTATTTATAAATGGAGTCCTTCATTATACGGAAATTAACGAATGTTAAAAATATTCAAATTTATATTTGTTTAAAAAAGAAGCAATAAATAAGTAGAAATATTTGAGTAGGTGTTTGATGATAGAATTCAGTGATGAGAAATAACTAGTTTCCATTAACTAGATACTTTTCTGGTGACAAAGTTACTTTTTTAAATAAATAATGAATTGGTAACTATTGGTTATATTTTTTTTCAGTAATGATAACTAGAGAAAACGATACTATTTTCGTTACTTTCGAAATGTAGCTCACCACCAACAATTTCAAGTTTTCGAGGCTTTTGAAAGAATTTCAAGACAATTCAAAAATTTTAAGGGATTTCGAAGAATTTTGTAAGATTGCTATAGATTTCAAGGAATTTCTAGATACCCAATTCTAGAGAATGGTATTTCAAGGGATTTCTAACGATTTCAAAGGTTTGAAGGGATTTGAAGGTATTTCAAGAAATTTCACAAGATTGAAAGGATTGTATTGAATCTCCAAGGATTTCAACGGATTTAAAATGATTTCTACATATCTTAATGAATTTACACGATTTCCAAAGATTTCAAGGGATTTAAGGCATTTAAAGGGATTTCTAGAGATTTTCAGGGAATAAATTAAATTTCATTTAAGGAATTTCTACGGATTTCAACAATTGCAAAGGATTTAAAGGATTTTTTTGATTCTCCAAGGATTGCAAGGGATTTTAAATGATTTCTGCCTATCTTAATAGATTTACACTATTTCCAGAGATTTCAATGGACTTCAAGGGATATATAGAAAATTTCATGAAATAAATTAAATTTTATTGCAAGGGATTTCTACAGATTTCAACAATTTCAAGGGATTTTGAAGTATTTCAAGGAATTTTCACGAGATTTAAATGATTCCATTGAATCTCCAAGGATTGCAAGGGATTTTAAATGATTTCTACCTATCTTAATAGATTTCCACGATTTCCACAGATTTCAAGGGATTTTAAGGGATATCTTGTGAACTTCAGAGAATAAATTAAATTTCATTTCAAGGAATTTCTGTAAATTTCAACAATTTCAAGGGATTTTAAGGTATTTCGAAGAAATTTCACAAGATTTAAAGGATTTTATTGAATCTCTAAGGATTTCAAGGGATTTTAAATGATTTCGACCTATCTTAAGGGATTTGCACGATTTCAAGGGATTTAAGGCATTTCAAGGGATTTCTAGAGTTTTTAAAAATTTCAAGGGATTTTAAGGTATTTCAAAGAATTTTCACAGGATTTAAAGGATTTGATTGAATCTCAAAGGATGCCAAGGTATTTTAGAGATTTCTAGGGATCTTAACGGTTTTTTTTAAACTATAATAAATAAGTTTAATTTAATTTATATTCGAGGGGTTTACAAATTATTTCTACTTCTTTTAATAAAATTTTACAATTTCCAAAACTTTCAAGGAATTTTAAGGTGTTTCAACTACTTTCTAGAGAACCTAAGGAATAAATTAATTTTATTCAACGGATTTTTCTACGGATTTCAAAAAATTTCAAGGAATTGTACAAGATTTAAGGAACCTATTGGACCTCCAAATATTTAAAAAAAATTCAGGGATGGATGATGCGAATTTCAAGGGATTTCAATGGATTTCTAGAGAACTTTAGGGCATAAATTTAATTTATCTTATTTTCAAGGGATTTAAAATGATTTCTACAGATTTTGAACTATTTGATATTAGATATCCAAAGTTATTGTTAACTTTTTAATTATTTTTGTAATCAAATGTCATTTCTATATTAATAAAAAGCATTTACAGGATAAGGAAACTTTTTATACCAAAAATTACACCATTTGACCATTTTTTTATCAAATTTTTCTATAACAATGAAATGGATCAATGAGCAAATTGCTTGTATTCTGGGAGTTCCCACGCATTGATTCAGGATGTTGTAAAATTTAGCTAAGCAGTTAATAAAGCGTTAAATATTGTTAAGTAAAAAAGTCACCTTTTGATATTTTGGTTGAAAAGTTTGTAAATAAGCATAAGCATAATAGAATTAAGTTGAGAATTTACCTTTTTTGGTTGAAAATTCAACTACTTAGTTGAAAATGGAACTACTCTGTTAAAATTCATTTTTTTCATTGCTAATTCATCATTTTAGTCGACAATTTTTTTTTTAATGTAACTATTTTGTTGAAAAAAATGTTTCAATAATTTTTTTAAACTGAAAATTGAACTATTCCCTGTTTGGTCTTAAAGAAAGAATTTTTTGAAAATTCGTCTTTTGTGGTAGAATATTAATCTTTTTAGTGACTCGTTCATCATTTTTGTTGAAAATTCATTTGTTTGTTTGAAGGTATAAGTATTAGGTTGAAAATTTTCTTTAAAGTTCAAATATTTGATTGCAACCTTTTTTTTATTGACAATTTTTTTTTTAATTGAAAATTTAACTATTCTATTTTTTATCAAAAAATTAATCTTTTTTGATAGAAATTTAATCTTCAGGGTTGAACGTTTATCTATTTGGTTGATAATTTAACTATTTTGTTGAAAATTTATTTTATTTAGTTGAAAATTAATTTTTTGCTGAAAATCGAACTATTCTATTTTAAGTGGAAAATTGAGCTTTTTTTGGAGAAAATTCTCCTTTTTGGTAAAAAATTAATCTGATTAGTTGAAACTTCCTGTTTTTGGTTAAAAATTCATTTTTTTGGTTGAAAATTCAACTTTTTTTTTTATAATTTCTTTCACTAACATTTTAACTATTCTTTTTCTGTTTCAAAATTTATCTAGTTTAGTTAAAAATGCATGTATTTTGTTGATTTTTTTTTGCAGAAAATTCATCTTTCGGGTTGAAAGTTCCACTATTTGGTTAAAAATTCATTTTTTTTGTTGAAGATTCATCACTTTATGTCAAAAATCATTTGTTTCGAGAAAATTAGTCTGTTAAGGTTGCGGATTCAACTAATTTGTTCAAAATTTGTACTTCTTTGTTTAATTGAACTGTTTTTTATTGAGAATTAAAATATTTTTGTAGTGGAAGCATCAACTATTACACTTTTGGTCGAAAATTCACTTGTTTTTTCGAAGATTCATTTTTTTGGTTGAATAATGAACTATTTTATTAAAAATTCCTTTTTTTTTAGTTGAAAATGAATGGTTTTAACTAAAAATTTAATTCTTCCATTTTTGGTTTAAAATGTATCTTTTTGAGTTGAAAAGTCAACTATTTGTTTGAAAATTCATGTACTTTACGTATGTCTTACATCATTGTGGATGACCTCATATAAATTTATGTATGACTGTTGTTACTAAAAGTGTTTAAAATAAATTTAGAAACAAACCTTTTTTTGCATTAACATTATTGATCTGCTAGGTGTGAGGTTTTTTTTATATCTAAAAGAAAAATTTAGAACGTACAGGTAAATCAAAAAATTGCGGGTTTGCAGCAGCCCTGGTAATGCATCCAACCGCTCAATTGTAGTTAATCATTATTTATTGATCTCGAGTTGTGTAAACTGTTTATACTAGCCCGTCACTTTCTCTATTTATAAATCGTTTTTATTGGACGCGAAGCACGCGCTCGATCTTTTCAAATAAAATTGCCTTGGTATAATGATTTAAAAGCTATTTAGTGATTATTATTATTACAAAGAGTACTAAACGTTGAGTGCTGTATCATCGCTTTTGTTCCATTCAATTCTTCGAAGACCTGAGGTTTTTAAGGTTATGGTTATAAGTCATTCCTCACTATCCACTGGTGCCTTCACACTTGAGGTGTAAACGATTAAACGTATTAACGTTACTATTCGAGATAGGGACACGTTAAGTGGTATCCCGTGGAGACACCGACCTCCCGTCAGGAATGGGCGCTACTTAAGGCCTACTAAACCCCAAGACTCCAGCGAATCGAAGAAAACTTGCTTTGCCTTCAAATGCTTATTTTGATCCCCTTGATATCATCCGTATCAACCGTAACCGCCACATCAACCGACTAATCGCTTTAGTAAATGATTTCGATTTTCCTACCTGTCGATGAATTCTAGTTTTAACGCCTCCCATAGCCACATTCATGCTGTGCATCTCACATTTATAAACTCATTTTTCATTCGAGCATGTAATCTTACGAGTTTGAATTGAGCATTAAACTGATAAAGTTATGAAACATTCAGATGTATTATTTTTTTTTAATCAAACTAGATTACCAACGTACGCGCAGAGCCGTAACTAGCCTCGGACTCATTTGAGATATTCAAAATATTGTCAATAGTAGCATACATTTTGAAAAATAGTAGGAGAATAGTGTCATGAAATGTATTAAATGTTACATTGAGGGATTAACTATTTTTGTTATCTGATGAAATCCCTTCAGAAAGCCCGGAAATCTGTTGTTCGATGGGTATGGGAATGTCTGCCTTCAAACTCGGCTGCCTAAAAACCGTCGGAACTTGGGAGTTGGTTTTCTGCAGTTTTCCTCTCCCCTGGCCAAACGTCCAGGCAAATGCGAGTATTTCTAATAAAGTCGGATGCAGCCGCGGGTTATCACTGGTTGTGATTATATTCATACAGTGATTCTAATCCCACCTTAGTAAATGAAAAATTTCACAGGCCCACACCCAGTGAAGTGAAGTTGTCTGGCGGTATATATTTACGCATGCTAGAGGATTTAAGGCCATGTTATACATGAGTCACGTGACCTAAATTATCGATAATTTTTTTGCAACAACTCACGTCCACACCGAATGAGATATCGAGTTGAAATTTTGGGGAAAGCCTCAGGAAACAATAATCTATGTTTGTATACAAAATTTGGCTCGGAATTTACAAAAAAAATTTTTTGGAGAAAATAAAACCGGAGCAATATCGGCATTTTTTGTGCAACAACTCATGTCCACACAAAATGAGATATCGAGTTGAAACTTTGGGGAAAGCATAAGGAAACAGTAATCTGCGTTTGTATACAACATTTAGCTCGAAATGTTGAAGAAAAAAATGTAATGAATAAAGAAATTCACAACAGCGGATATTTTTCCTTACCGACCGAGAAGAAACTTCTGCATTGTGCCAGTCGATATTTGTATTCCAAGAATAACTTTTTTTTCTTCCCCAACTCTATGCTTCACCACACACTGTCCTTTTATATTTATTAATATTTTCCCACATTTTTCCGCTTTATTTTAACTTTTATTTTTAAATATGGGACAAAAAATATCGATCTCAGGACTGGCTGGGTCACGTGACTAATGTATAGCATGGCCTTAAATGATACTTTAGCAGCGAGGGTCACCCGCGTATAGACCTCTGTTTCACCGGGGTTTTAAAATAAAAAGCATAGTACAATAGTTTTTAATATGTTGCAATCCCTGAAATCCGTGAAAATCCCTAGAAGACCCTTGAAATTTCATTTAATTTCATTCGTTACCTAGAGTTATCTAGAATTCGTTGAAATTCCTTGAAATCTTTTCAATATGACTGATGTCCTGGATACCTTTTTAAAATCATTTGAAATTTTCTGAAGTTTTGGATTGAAAGATAATTAGTTTTTACTAAAAAATCAACTATTTTGTTGAAAATTGAGTTATTTTGTTCAAAATTCAACTATTTTGCTAAAAAGTCATTCTTTCTTGATGAACAATAATCTTTCTTGGTTGAAGATGAACTTCTTTGTTTTAAAGTTTAATCATTTTGATACAAATTCGTCTCTTTTAATTGAAAGTTCAAATATTTGGTTGTAAATGCAACTGTTAGGTTGACAATTAATTTTTGTTGTTGTTGTTGTTGTTGAAAAATCAAATATTTGATTGAAAATTCATCTTTCTTTGATGACAATTATCTTTCTTGTTGATAATTCACCTTTTCAGATTAATAAAATTCAACTGTCTTCTGAAAAATTCGTCTTCTTGGCTTGAAAATTAAACTATTTGGTCGAAAATGCAACTTTTTTTGGTTGAAGCTTTATCTTTTTTGTTTGAAAATTCGACCATTTGTTTGAAAATTCAACTATTTGGTTACAAATTTAATAATTTTGATAAAAAGTCATATATTTTGGTCATAAATTCAACTTTTCTGATGAGCATTAGTCTTTTTGCATAAAAAATCCGTTTTTTTTTAAATTGAAAATTGACGTTTTATGATAGAAAACTCATCTTTTTCATTGAAAATTAACTTTCGAGCCTGAAAATTCAACCATCCGGTTTGAATTGAACCATTTTGTAAAAACTTTGTCTATTTTGATTAAAAGTTAAAGTATTTGGTTGTAAATGCAACTTTTTAATTGAAAGATAAAGTTTTTTATTGAATATTCAACTATTTGGTTGAAATTTCATCTTATCGGTTGGAAATTATATTTTTCGTTGAAATTTTACCTTTTCATTTTGAGAATTCAACTGCATTCTAAAACATTCGACTTTTTGTTTGAAAATTCAACTATTGGTTTGAAGTTGCAACTGTTTTTGGGTGAAGTTTAACATTTTTTGTTTGAAAATTCGATCATTTGATTGAAAATTCAATTATTTGGTTAAAAATCCAAATATTTCGTTATAAAGTCAATTTTTTTCTAAACCATTCAACTTTTTAACTTTAAAAAGTCAACACTTTTATTCAAAATTCGTATTTGGGTTAGAAATTTATATCTTTTGGTTAAAATTCCACTATTTTGTTGGAAATTAAATATATTGCGATTTGAAATCTTAGACATTTAAAGCGTTTCATATTGAATTCAATATTTTACTTATATATTAATTTTCTTTAAAAGAATTTATTTCCTTTATTAAAAGAGTTTAATTTTGTTGCTTTAACTTACATATTAGTTTTGATTACTTAAAATGAAACAATCTTCAGCTTTGACTTTTTGAACTTTTTAACTTCAATAACGAGGAAAACTTTTTGCGAACCGGGAAATAGCCGGGAATTTTTTCGGGCGATGAAAGTGGCCACCTTGTAATGAATGGGTACAGTTTTTTTATTTACAGCCTGAGCTGAATCTGGAACCCTACACTATCGTATTCATGAAACTTTTTGAAGATTTCCTTTCATGGATATTTTTTATCAACGAAATATAATAAAAATGTTTCATTTTAATTAGGGGAAAGGTAATTAAATTCTGCGATGAATCGGTGCAGGCTTAAAAGATTTCGATGACTCTACAAGTGGGTACTCGTGTTCCTTAAAAGGTGTTAATTATTATCTTGATTTATTCAGGTATGAATAGCTTCGAAAGTAGTAAACATCTTTTGAGATTCGTGGATTAATTTTAAAACTCATATCTGGTTAATTTCTTAAATAATTTGGGTGTTATATTGAAAAATTATTCCTCTAAGATAGTGTAATAATTTAAATCATTTTAATGTAAGTATTAAAAAATATTGGAAAACCTCAGGATTAAAAAAATATATTGATAAAAGCAATTGAAGATATGAAAATGTCAACTGGATAAAGACCAGTTTGAAGTTGGTACCTGAATAACAAATGAAAGAATATGATTGAGGGGCCAACTACAAATGGTCTTTATCCAGTTAGCATTCTCAAATCTAAAGACTCAAAGTAAGATAGATTAATGATGTATTTATGACTTTAAGTATTGCTACGTCTACATAATTTTTTTTGACTTTTTCGATATTTTAATTCTAGTTTCAGCCTAATATATCAAACAGGAATTAAGTTCTTCTCTTTGAAGTCAATTGAATCAACTTTAAATTTACTTCACTTAACTTTGAATATGGTGTAGTTAATTCTTTTTTAAATTATTTGAAGTAACTTTAAATTGACCTCCATTTTAATTCACGTAAATCCACTTGAATAAAATTTAATTATAACTGGAACGTCTTTAAATAACTTCAGTTTACTCGAAATTACTTTCAATTCAGTTGAATTCATTTTAGATTCACTTGAATTCACTTTGAATACAGTTAATTTGCGTTTAAATTCAGTGGATTAAACAATCGAATTTGATCTTCACATTCACTTTAATTCACTGGAACTGACGATGAATTCAGTTTAATTAATTTAAGATTTAATTGGATTACCTTTTAACTCACTTTTAACTTTAAGTAATTTCAATTTATATTTAATTTCCTAAAATAAAGTTTGAATTTATTTGCATCTACTCGAATTTATTACGAATTAAATTGAATTAACTTTGGATTCACTTGAATTTTCTCGATTCACATTCAATTTGCACTATTATCATTCATTTCTAGTTCACCTTTTATTCAATCATGTTCTGTTGAAATTATTGAAATTTTCTTTCAGTTCGATTCAATTAGCTTGGGATTCACTTTAATTCACTTTGTATAGTTAATTGCATTATCTTTTATTTACCTTGAATTTCATTAATATCATTCAATTGAATTAGCTTTGAATTCATTCCAATTTACTTTCAATTCACATTAATTTATGAAGTTCCCGTGAATTCGCCGTGGATTCAATCAAATTAATTTAAATTGATGTCAGTTGAATTAGCTTTTGATCGAATTGCTTTATCATAGAAGGAAGTTTATAATAGACTATATATTTTCAAATCCATTTGTTTGACATATTTCGACATGTCGACTTTTTCTGTTTACCATGTCTCGGAAAGTAAAAGAGCTATGGTCATGAAATTTGGACGATTTATATCTCCAATTGATTTCCAGGTCTAATAAGACTTTAAGTTAGATCGGCCAGATAGAAGTGGTTTTCTTCGCTTTTAGTAATTTGAAGAAAAAAATTGCCTTGCTTACACGAGAAAAACTTTTTTGATTTTCGAAATTTAATAATACAATATATATTTCTGGTGTATTTGTTCGCGTCTTAGAGACGCATCGATTGACATGTGAAGGACCCTTTCATGGCCTTCCATAACCCACCAATACCATTTTTAACTTTTTAACAAAATTATTTACCTTCTTTATGGGAGGAAAATTTGTTTGATATTAGAAATACAACAATACAGTATATGATGTATTTGTTCCCGTCTTCGAGACGCATCGATCGACCTATTGTTGAATCTCTCATAATCTATACTAGCACCGATTTCTGAAGTTTAAAAAAAATGAGTTAATCTGTTTATATGAGAAAAACTTTGTTCATGTTAGGAATACTGCTTTGTGCTGATATGTTTGTTCGCGTCTTCGAGACGCTTTGAATGGCTTACTGAGGAACTTACCATGACCTCTTATGATCTAGCAATACCGATTTATAAATTTAAAAAAATATTTTTTCTTTATATTATATTAGGGAAACTGTTTAAATATTGGGAATACATAAGAGTATTATATATGATGTATTTGTTTGCGTCCTCGAGATGCCCGGATTGACCTACTGAAGGCCCTTTATGACGTTCCATGACTACCAATAGCGTTTTTAAAATTTTAAACAAAATTATTTACTTTGTTTATGTGAGGAAAACTGTTTTGATATCGGGAATATAACATTACGGTACCTCCTGTATTTGGTCACGATTTCAAGATGTATCGACCTATTGACGAATCTTTCATGACCTTATATGATCTACGAATGATGTTTTTTTAAGTATTCTAAAAAAATGTTTGGTTTGTTCATATGAAGAAGATTTTTTTGATATTAGAAATACAACAGTACATTATATGATGTATTTGTTCGCGTTTTCGAGACGCATTAATTGACCCATTAATGAACCACCATTTACTAATGGACTCTGACTTTCTGGAAATAACATTTTCGGTTTTATCGGAAATTAACACAACAAAATTACATTTTATACCAATTTGAAGTAATTCAGATAAGTTAATCGCCATATACCAATATTGAAACTGTCATTTTTTTCTATGAGGAAGCAAATTTATTTTATGCTCATGAGGAAGAAGCTAAGTGCTGATAAAATGAACACAAATAGATTCATTCATAATGAATATACCCATAGTACTTCGCAGCAGCATTGACCTTGTATTCAACTGAGAACTTTGGATTCAGTGTAACCAATTTTTTTAATTCAGTTTAATTGATTTGCAGTCACTTGAGGATCTCTTTTAAATCTTTTAATCCACTTGTATTGACTTTGAGTCAATTTCAGTTGATCGTAAATTCATTTGAATTGTATATACATACCTTGAATTCACTAAATTCAGTTTTGAATCTACTTCAAATTTAGATGAATTCTGTTTCATACTGCAAATCACGTTTCATGCTTCAAATTCAGTTGAATCCTCTTTTACACTTCAAGGTTAGTTGAATCCTGTTTCATGTCTACTTCAAATTCAGCTTAATTCTGTTCTATTCTTCAAATTCAGTTGAATTGACTTTTATTTCAGTCACATTTAGTGGAACGCCCTATATTTAATTCTCTTTGAATTAACTTTAGGCACACTTGGACTACTTGTTTATTTCATCTTACCACAAAGAAATTTTGCTACAATACATTCGGTATAAAAACAGTTGAAAAAGTCGACCCGATAACCTTTTGCGATTCTCTTGATTCAAAAATCGATCACCTGAATATCTGTTGATGCATCAGTAGATCAGTAGATTGGCGATGCATTGTCGACGATGTCATTTGAAAAGTTTCGCTGGCGGTTCTGTTAATACGTCAGTGAGCTCAAGTGGAATTGGTATTACATTCACGGCGATATAAGTAGCGTTCGAATAACGACACGCTAAAAAGGTTATCCCGACGCTTCTGCTGCTGAAAGCTGTCTTGGAGATGGCGGCGGTGGTCGCGGGGAAGGTACGGTGCACGGTCACTGATCGCCGATGCCTTTAGCTTTACTCCTCGCCAGTCCATTCCATTCCTTACAGTTGCTTTTCCCTCTCCAGTGAACTTTCAGCAGCGCAGGTGACGGGGGTATATACTCGTCTTCTCGCACAGCGATTGCCGTTTCCATCGACGCTAAGGTCAAAACGAGGAAGGGTCTACTTTCAACGATATCCGGTCATCCCTTTCCACCTATCCACCTTCGCTTCACTAGACTATATAAACCGGGTCAAAGCCCAGAGACCTCATCCCTTTCCCTAGATTCCCTTGTTCCTTCTCATGTTGTTTTTTTGCCACCCCTCTTCAAATCAGTCTGAACAGGGTGGGCCAGGAAACCCGATTTCTGGTCAAAAAGTCACATTTGAAGACGTGCAAATTCGTACGAAGAAATAAGCCACTATAATGACAATGACACCTATTACCAAACTATTTTCGACGGCAGGGGGATGCTACCCTACCCGTGGCAGCCGAGGCAGACACACCGATGCGAATAGGAGGCGACTTTCCTTTATCTGCAAGGGCTGACCCTTTCATTATAATGAGATTAAGTTCTGTCACAAAAACTGAAATTAGAAAAACATGGTTAGGTAATGGCAAAGGTAATGCAGCCTATTAAAATTCGATTTATTAATATTTTACCAAATTTTAATTTTTCTCAACCGGCTCTTGTCCTCTAACAATAAATAGGAAGGTCGCGCGAAGCAAGCAACCGCCCGCACGACCTGCCGTCAAGTGTACTCCTAAGGTTCTTATATTGTAAAAAATGTTAGGTCAGTGCACCTCCGTCACCCCAGAAAGAGAAAACAAAGTTTGGGAAAAGCTAAGTTAAAGCTGCGTTTTCCAAACTCTTTTGCAGTTTCTGGGGTGCGGCAGACCCACGACCCTGTAATTTTTTCATATTACAAGAAACTTAGAAGGACACCTGACCAGGGACCCAATCGAAACTTTCGTACCATTTCGTTACTGCCAATTAAGCAATATAATTTTCATTCAATCATTAATTTAACTTCTGATATTATATAATTTCGTCTAAAACTAGAGATGGAAGTTCAAAGTTTAGCAAAAAATAATTTTCTTATATCAATAACGGAATGGAACGAAAGTTTTGATCTGGTCCCTGCACTTGACTGCGGGTCGTGCGGACAACTACTTGCTTCGCGTAACCTTCCCATTGTTTAAAGCCGGCTGAGAAAAATGAAAATTTGGTAAAATAATAATAAATCGAATTTGAATAGACTGCATTATCTTGGTTCTGTCATGACGAGAAAATTAAAAAAAAAACATCCAATAATATCTTCAATTCCCAGTTGAGAGTTATTGTACTCTTTTAAGCACTTAAAGATTTCCTTTATTACTGATAATATTCACCGATTATTATCAACCTTTTTCAACTTTCTTTCTGATTATATAAGAAAATTGATTCAGCTAAATAAAATGTAATTAAGTCATGTTTTCATCATTTCAGTTTTTGCAAACGGCCTTAATCTCATAACAATGAAAGGGTCCACAGTTGCAGCTAAACGAAACTAGCCGTCTACTCAAATCGGGGTCTCTGTCTCGACTGCCGCAGCTAGGGTGGCATCCCTCTGCGCGCGGGCAGTACTTCGGGACACGCTGAGTTAGAATATCTATGACGTAAATTATTAATTAATTAATTATTGAAATCCTATTCCGTTGGCAGTTCTTTAAAGTATAACAATATATTTCAATTTTTTCTGATCTTCTGGTTCAAATATTACTTCCATTTGGTTAAAAAGTCAACTATTTTGTCGAAAATTTAATTATTTTGTTAAAAATTCATCTTTTAAGGTCGAAAGTTCAAATGTTTTGTTGAACATTTGCCTTTTTCGATAGAAAGTTCATATTTTTTGGTAGAGAAGTCATCTTTCTTGCTTGAAAATTAATCTTTTTTTGTTCAAAATTGATTTTTTGGATTAAAATTCAACTATTTGGAACTGTATGAAAATTCATCTTTTTTTGGTTGATGTTTAATTTTTGTTTGTTCGAAAATTCTACCATTTGGTTGAAAATTCATCTTTGTAGGTTAAAAATTCAGCTCTTTGGTTACAAATTCAACTATTTTATTAAAGTCAGCTTTTTTGGTCAAAAATGAACTTTTTTCTTGAAAATTCAACTGTCTTCTGAAAAATTCTTCATATTGGTTAAAAAGTAAGTAAGTAAAAGTTGAAAATTTATAAAAAATATTTTGAAATATTTCGACTTGAAATCTTAGGAATATGGAATATGACATTAATTTCATTTAGACAAATTTAGTTCCCTCTCATTCCCCTATTTTTGTGAAAAATCACCCTATTTCCCTTGTTTTTAGAGCATTTTGGACCGTGATGTCTCAACATGTTACAAGATTAGAATTTTGGACTTTAAGTATATTAATAGTCAGGGAAAATGAATAATTGATCAGGGACAAATCAGGGAATTTGGAAAATGAAGTTTTGTGACCATCCTGAGTTTTGAAATTTGTGTTCTTCAGCTCAAACCTTAGAGTTACATTTTGTTAATTTGCAACTTACAAAGAAAACTTGAGATTCAAGGGCTTTCCATGATGCTCAACTCAGAACTCACCACAAGAGGATTTACTAGGAGGGGTCCTATTGTATTAGCCTAACGGGATGGCTAGCAAACCCGCACAATAAATCCTCGGAACATTCTCAGGATATTCCAGAGTCTCATCCCATGTTAGTAGAAAACGCGACGAGAACGGGACAATCCGATCCCGCTAAATATGTCCCTTGAACGTCAGGCTGATCAGGATTTGAACTACTACATACGTTGTCTGCTAACAGTACCGTGATCATTCCAAATGGAAATTGAAGACCAGTCTTGCTATTGCTACAGGTCTGGAATACTTTGCAAACCTGCAGAAGTCACTGATCTTTAACAAGGTGGTTGTCATCGTTTATATTTTCAAAGAATAAGAGTATTTTTCCACTTTTTTCTACTACATTTTTCATCATTTCTGCACATGGAAAGGTAGGAAAAACTGTAGGTTCTAGCTTCGTTTCTTTCAGGGATATTAACGAGGGGAATTAAAGAAAACATTACATACTAGCCGTTCACTTTACGAAGGCCCCTCCAAAACATCTCTGAATTTTAGAAAATAATTTTTAATAGAAAAATCACAAAAAAGAAAGTAGCTTATACCATGATAAAGCTTATATTATTGCGCATGAGACAAGTCCACATTTCCTTATGTACGAAAATTCATTCGAATAGTATGTCAGCGTTTGTTTTATTTTTTAACAATAAATATTTTTTAGAGTATGCTTAGGAGTGGATAAAGTATCAACATTGATTTAAATTATCTCAGCTTCAGAATGATTAACTTTCGAATTACATAAGTGTTTACAGAAAGCAAGTTCTTTTCTTATGAAAAAAAATCTTTATCAGGAATGTGTTCCAGAAGAAAGTTTTAATTTTCATCACAAACAAAAACGCTTCTAAAAGCTATTTTTTTACTCAAGTATGTAGATTCATACGAATTTTAATTTTAAAAAATCAATATCAATGAATGTGTTTACTAATGGATTGCTTTCTTTTTTGTTTCAGGTAAGTTTTTGCTGTGGTTACATATTTCAGAGAGTTTGATACATTGGTAAGATTAAATAATGATATTCCATTCTAGAAAATTAATTATTTATCATGGACCGAATCTGCTTCAAATCGCAGAATCATTCGCCTCTTAAATGTATTGTTTTTGAAAGGAAATAAGACGTCAGGTATTTTACCGTTTTGAGAAAAAAATCAGTTTCCCGAAGTTATGTGTATTTGATATTTTAGGGTTGTTTTTTAAAAAATATTATTTTTTTCTTCAAACCTTTAAAACTGTTGACCTAAATGAAATAAGTAATTTTTCTTTCCTGACTCTGATGAGGTTAATTCAAGGGTGGCAGTGCAGAAATAGATAAGCAACAAAGTGGACATTTTTCAGGGAAGTGGAAAAGCATTTTGTAAAATCAAATCACTATCTAAAGATAATACAACATTCTGTTCCCAAGCAGAAGATTTGCTGAATTGAGAATAGGAAAATTTGATTTAAAAAACTTATCCAGGTTCAAGAAAATTGATCTGGAAGTTGACAATTTCAAAGTGATACTAACGTAAAACGCGAGCAGGCTCGAATGTATATTACATACATTGATTAGCAGTTCGAACTCGAAAGTTCATTGCCTCACTACCTGATTCGGGTAGTGTTTCTAGGTGGATATTTACTACCAATGTGGGCCCACCACACCCACGACGGGCCAACAGCACGCAGGTATTCCTGAACGGTTACCCATCCAAGTACTAAACGCGCCCAACAATGCTTAACTTCAGTGATCTTACGAGAACTGGTGTTTCCAGCGTGGTATCGCCGTTGGCAATTTTAGAATTTTGGACTTTAAGTATATTAATAGTCAGGGAAAATGAATAATTGATCAGTTGAATTTTGAATGTATAATAAATAAATAAATAAATAAATAAAATATAAAATTGAAAATTTTGAATGTATATTACGATAAAAAATTCGATTAAAAACAAAATTTTCAATTTTTGGCCAAAATAAAAACGATTCCGAGATATGGAGATGCTAAGTGAGAATATTTTGATCCAAAAAGTTATTCTGTTCCGAGAAAATCAAAATTGCAGATCGCGATATCGCAGTATGACAGACATTTTTTGTTAAAAATTCGAAAAAATAAGAAAATGTATATTTCTTTTTCATTAAATTATAATAATTCCAAGAAATATCAATGATAAAATGTTGACAAAATTATTAGTAATATAACATTTTAAATAAATTTTAATTAAAATTGTAAACATAATTTTTTTAAACTTATTGTATCGAAAATTCAGGTTTTGAGTAAATCCTTCTACAACTATGTGTATTATCTTTTTTTAAGAATTTTGTATGCAATAAACCTGGCCCATTTTTTGTAAAAATGTTGTTTATCTAGTTCTGTACTACCAGCCTTCAATTATGCTCTTTGTTGGCGGTTTCTCTAAAAATATTTAAAGTCGATTTTCTCAAAAATCCCACCTTTTATTTGAATTTTTTTTTGCTGAATTAGTACTTGAATGACGAAGAAATGTTATAAGTTTTATGCGGGTTAAACTATTTTCCTGGTTGAGAGAATTTTTGCTCACTTTAAAAAGTTCCACAAAAAACACCTCTTACTTGTTAATAATATCTTGTATCGATCGCGAGAAGAATTAAAAAATTCAATTTTTCGAAAAAACTTCTCTTTCCACAAACACGGAAAGTGAATTTTAAGGAAAAATACTTTATTTTTTTTTATTTTATCCAATATTTTTGAAAAATTCGTATGGAAGACATTCTGTAAGTTTCATGCAGACCAAATCATTTTTGTGGCCATTAGAATTTCTTTTTTAACAATTTAATTTTTTCATTTTTCTTGCGAACCATGCAAGATATCATAAACGAGTAGGAGGTATTTTTTGTAAAAGTTTTTAAAGTCAGCAAATGTTTGTATTCTAATTTTGAAAATGAGAATTTTGAATTGTCCAATTCTTATATTTTAAAAGTTTAAGTAGCAACACCTTCACCCTTTTTATTATAAAATTTTTCATTTTCAAAGCCTTCGAATGTCGAAGTGGAAAAATGGTATTTTATTAAATTTAGAAGGATCGAATATTCAAAGTACATATTTCAATATTGTATCAGAACAATACTGCCGTCCCAAATTCAAAAGTCGTATCTGCATTTTGGATGAGTGACTTGTCACTTCACCAAACTTTAGAAAAAAATCATAAACGCCTTTCTTGCCGTTTAGGTTTATGAACAAGCATGATGTATAAAATACAGGTCCATAAACATAAACGACAAATATGAGGTTTATATGACTTTTTTCTAAAGTTTCGTAAAGTGACAAGTGACTTATCCAAACTGCAGATACGACTTTTGAATTTGGGACGGCAGAATAATGGCTACACGTCATTTATTAGTAATTAATTTATTTTAATTACCTTCAAGAGACGTGACAGCCCCCCCCTCTGTAAGTTAATTATAATAATTAGCAAATAGAAAGGGTCTGAAAATTTTGATCAGCCTTTTGTGAAAATTTTCATCAAGAAATATTTTATTTTGAAATGTAATGTTTGTTATAAGAAAGCTTTTCATTTTTCAAGTAAATGCCGAATGGAATTGAATAAACAATTTTCATTTTAAGACAAGAATTTTAAATAGAAATGTCTGAAATATAAAAACGGGATATTTTAATTTTCACATTTTTCTTATTGTCGGATCCGCCTCAGGCAAAAACGACGAACAAAATTGGACTAATTTTTGTCGTACGATAAAACAGTCTATAAAAAAATCTGCCCGCTTCGCGGGCACATTCTCATGGCTTCGCTCGCAAGTTTGAGCGCGCCTAGGGCGCGCGACTGTTGGATCTCGCGCTTCGCGCTCGATCATATATTTATCTCGCGCTTCGCGCTCGATTATGTATTCACCTCGCGCTACGCGCTCGGGCGTATTTGCATCGCGCTTTACGCTAGGCTCCTCTAGATTTTTGAACTTCGTGTTCGACTTCGATGAAAAGAAAAAGTTTGTTTGCAAATATTATAAAATTATCAAAACCTCTACATATTAAGTGATTGTTGAATTTGTTTTTATTTTAGACTGAAAAGGAACTTTATTTACTCAAGGTTCTATCGACCTTAAGGAACACATTCTCATCCAGACACTCGCGCTTCGCGCTCGATATTTGATTTGAAAATCATTTGAACCGTATGATAGAAACAAAAAAGTTTGAGCGCACTTACGGCGTGCGATTTGGTAAATACACTGAGCGCGCACTTTGTGCTTCGTGTTATATGTTCTTCATAAACAAATTACTAAATTTGTATTTGATTTCAAATGGAAAGTAATGATATAATTCAGGTGACAAATTTTATTAGTTAACATTTTATTTTAGCTTGTGCCGTTTATCAAAAAAGTTAATTTTTTCATTTTGAATATATTCTTGCCACAAAAATTGATTATGGGTGTGTAAATCTTTTTTGAATGCACAATTTTTGTTCATTTATATGTTTTCGTACCTTGCATTGTTTTTTCAAAAATTTGATTTTTTTTACTGTCAATGTTATTTTCACGAATAAAACAAAAACCACGCATCCTATCGAAACATGAGTCACAATAAATTTGTACCTCTTCCTTGGATGAACAAATTTTGTTTCGGTCATTTTTTCGTAGCTGGTAATATTCGTCTGAAAATTTGATTTTTCTATTTTCAATGCTGTTTTTTACGAATAAAACAAAAACTACACGTCATATCAAAAAGTGAATGATAAGAAATTTGTAGATCTTTTTTAGGTGCACAATTTTGGTGAGATGACCTTTTCTGGTATCTTGCATAGTTTTACAGCAAAATGGCTTTTTTGATTTTTCATTAATTTTTTGTGCGATCAAAATTTGAATTTTTTATTTTTCAAAAAATTCAAAAAGTTGTTATGAAAATATTATAGGGTGTTCAGGAATCAACGTTTTTCTCCTCTTGACTTTTTTTCATATCGTGCGTTTTTCGGCTTAAAATGTTCATTTTCGTTTGTTTTTTGGAATTTTGAAAATGCTATAACTCCAGTAATTTTTTTTTTGTCACGAAAAGTCATTAGAATATTTTGTTCGTCATTTTGCGTACTACTAATAACCGTACATAGAATTTTCAAATCTTCCAAAAAAGTGGTCTCAAACATTTTCAAAATGTGCTCACTTTTTGGATTTTCATCCAAAATAGCTGGTTAACGAAATCGTTCTCTATTTTTCGGCCATAAAAAAGTGTGCCAAAGTTCAATCAAATCTGATCATTTTTTCGAAAGTTATCGTGGCTACAGACAGACAGACAGACAGACTACAGACAGACACCTTCGTAAAAATCGTTTTTTCTAGCTCAGGGGGTCTCAAAACGTGGAGATTTGATGAAAACCGACTATGTCAAATTTTACATAAAACCAATACCTTCTCATTAGAATGAGAATGTAATAAGTCAATAAGGCCAAGAACATTAAAAAATGTCCAATACCTCCGGAGAAATTAGTCATTTTAAAATACCTGGATATATCTGTTTTTTAAATGTTTCTATTCTAACATTATGGCACATACCTATAACAGAGAAATCAGTTCAAAAACACGATTTTGTGTTGAAAATTTTCATGAAAATTTGATGAAAATATACTTTAATGATGATAATTTATTCTATGGAGATGATATAACTACTGGGGGACGTTCCACGTTTTATGACGAAAATTAGCTATTAATTTAACAAGAAACGATATGTAAACGTTAGTTATTTGTTTTCATATCTGCCTTCATGATAATTTGTAAAATTAGAAATTATACCCAGCATAGAAGAAATTACAGTGAAAAACATGGAAAAATGAAAGTACTATAAAACTGAAATTCCGTAGCAGTCTTGCAGATGAGAAATTGCTGAAAACAAAGGATTATTGTGCATCCGTATTGAATTTTATGAACAACTCGGTCATAAATCCGTTAACTACATCGTATCTCGAGCAGTATAAAATCTCCAACTCCAATCATTTGTACCGTGAAAAGTATTTTTATTATCCAGTACGAGCTAACGGGAAGATCTTTATTTATAAACTGGTATAACAAAACAGTCCTGACTGATTGTGAAGAGTGTGCGTCATTCGAAATGCATCGATTGATCTCCCCTTATTTATTCGGCGCTGCAAGATCAACAATCAAGTCACTCGTGAAATTCTCATTACACCTTTTCTGATTGACAATGAGTTATGCACGCGCCCCCGGGAGCCTTCCTTGTAGTGGGGGGCATGCATTAAACTCGACGAAGCAGCGAACAAGTCTGGCAAGTAGTCTGCCGTCTTCTGGCGTCTCTGGGCGTCTCCATTGTGTTCAAAAACGTCGAAAAGCTCGTTAGTCCTGCTGACTAACTTGAAATGAATTTGTTACGGATCCGGCAATCTGTTTCGGATTCTCGATAGATATCCGCGCAGCAGTCAGAGCTCGTTCCTCTCTCGTACGATTGCCCATTGCCCATGGACAGGATGTAATTTACAAATCCCAAGTTTCACTGGATTTATCGGCGCTCACCTACCCTCTCATTACCAGCCCCTCGGCCCCTGCCCCCTTTTCCCCTCGCCGTTACTTCCACCCTTCCATCAGTCAGTGGCCTTGAAATTGTCATGATCACGATCATCATCGACTGACCTACTTGATGAAAAAGTGTAATCTGACGACGAAACGCGTGACTGGAAATTTGAGACAGTGTGGTCTCCCCCCATTCGATAACAGCAACGAGTCTGGCATTATTTTATGGAACATACTCTTTAAGTCCCTCTGAGTGAAAAAAATTGCCTCGTTTCCTCGAAATTGTCAGATCCTAACGACGCCAGAAATGTATTTACTCATCTTCTTTTCTTCGGCTCATCCTCCATCATCAGCTAATATCAGCAGATATTTTTCGGAATTATCTTTTCAGTTTTTACGTAAAAGAAAGTCTTACTTTTCTTACTTACCCTGTTTCTAAAAAAAATGGTGTCGTAAACGCATATCATTTTCCTATTATCCCTAGAAATTTTCCCTAGGGTTTCTTGCAATCTTGAAATTCAAAACTGGTAACAGGGTGTGTTTAATTCCAGACTTGATATTCTTTCCTCTATTAGTCTATTACCCTGTTTTTCCCTTTTTTAAATAATTTCTCTTTTTCCCTCTGTTTTCTAGAAATTTCTCATTTTTTTTGTTTTTTTTTCGCTTGAATGCGAACTGAATTAACAGAACCCAATAAGAAAATACAAATATTTTTTATTAAAAGTTCATTCTTTTTCTTTGAAAAGTCTACTATTATATTTTTGTACATAATTGATATCATTTGGTTAAAAATTCGACTATTTCGTTAAACATTTCATTCTTTTGTTGTAAATTCATTTATTTTCTTAAAAATTCATCTTTTTTCGAAAATTCAAGTGTTTTGTTCAAAATTCGTCTTTTTGTTAGAAAGTAAATCTGTTTTGCTTGAAGATTTTACTATTTTGTTGACAATTCGTCCTTTTTTATCGAATTTAACTGTTTTTGGTTATAAATGAAAATCGTGTTTAGATGAGAATTATTCTTTTTATAGGTTGACAATTCCACTGCTTCGTTGAAAGTTGAACTACTTTCTAAAAAATTATTTTTTTTTGGTTGAAGATTCATAGTTTTAATTGAAAATTCAGTCAGTTTTTGTTCAATTAACTTTTTTGTTGAAAATTCGTATTTTCGACTACAAAATTCAACAGTTTAGTTCATTTTTTTTTCTTGTCTGACAAATCTTTCTAGGTTAAAAGTGCAACTCTAGTTGAAACCTAATCTGATTTGGTCCAGGATTCAACTATTTTGTTAAAAACTTGTCTTTTTTATTGAATTCAGCTGGTTGAAAATTCTCTTCTTTTTTTGTTGAAAACTAATTTTCTTAATTAAAAATTTAACTATTCCATTTTTGGTTTAATGTTGAAAATTCAACTATGATATTTGGTTGAAAATTGATGTATTTGTTTGAAAATTCATATGCGTTGTTGAAGATTCTTTTTTTCGTAAAAAATTAATCTTCTTGGTGGAAAATTCATTTTTGTAGGTTTAACATATAGCTGTTTAGTTAAAAATTCAACTGTTCTGTTGAAAATTGACTTATTTTGTTAAAGTAATATTTTTTAGTCAAAAATTCATGTATCTTGTTAAACATTCGTCTTTTTACGTAAAAAATTCATCTTTTTGGAAGATAAGTCATCTTTATTGATTAAAAATTCATCTTAGTTGAAAATTCCTAATTTTTTCGTCCGTGAAGTCTGTGATTCTTGAAGTATTACCAATTGTTATCATATGTATGGAACCTCCTAATAATGTATTAAACATTTCTATAGGGGACATTATATTCTAAGTACCCAGCAGAAAAAAATATATGTTATACCGTTCTTCGCAGAAATTAAGACGAAGAGTCTCTCTCTCTCTAATAATTATACAACGATACACCGTGCACTGTGCCATCTATTCTGTATCCCACTTATTCCTCCAGGTCATAACGACTTGAAACCTCGTTTGACAAAATGATATTCAGCAAAACGGAATTCAAGAAATTATCGGTTGAATCATATTTTAAGGATTGCTGGCGAATTATTATACAGCCAGGAGTCAGGCCGGCGGACGGCACGGCTTTAAATACAGGTGATGAACCGGCTCTAAATTAGCGGCTGCTATATGTAACCGTTGCCCGTGTCCCGCATCCTCTGTTCGCTACTTCGCTGCTTGGAGTTTTGATTCATATCACGTCGTTTCATCAACTATCTGCGAAAAAGGAATCATGCTCATATAATCCGAACTCAACAATAAATGAAGTTATCTCACATACATATTGCTCTTTGCCTCTTTCAACAAAACAAAAAAAAAATAATAAATAAAATAAGAAAACATAATCCGTAATGTTTATCGGTTTCCTAATCGATTTCAAGTCACGCAGAAAAAGGATCCGTATCACAGGCCTCGGACTCACCACACTATTTACACTTTTTTTTGAGCGATTACAATATTTCGCTTTTACACTGGAAATCCTATTTAAGTGCGATTTTGGTTCTGGTCCTAAATAGCATTCACTTAAATCGAGCATAACATTCTCTCTCTCCGAACGTAAACAGACAGGGCCGCTTGAATAATTTCTTTTGGATTTGGACGCATGACGCAACTTGATGCAACTAATGCGCGGAGAGTGCGGCCCTAATGCTGATCGTCACGCTTGTCTGAGCACCGCCACTCGTTTGGTTCTGCAGTCCCCGCATCGCCAAATTCCGAGGAGAGAAATTCTGAGAACGACTTAAATGGGATTCCCAGTGTATTTCGAAATAAATTAAACTTGAGACACTACTTTCTGAAAAATGTCCGCTAATGTCACTATTTCTTTATCTTCACTCGAAAAATGTTTCTGAACTTGTTCGCTAATTGGCAAAAATAATATGTCCGCTATATCAACTGAACACAATATACCGTAAAATGGTCCTAATGGCTGATTAGGGGCCGTGCATGAATTACGTAAAGTTTTTTCTGAAATTTAGAACCACTCATTTTTTTCTGAATTTATTTAGGGGTCATCCAAAAATAAGGCGTGACGATTTGTGCGTTGGAGGGGGGTAAATTTCACTGTTTCTTATGAATTAACTAATTATTTCAACTTTCAAGTGAGAAAATTGTTTTGTTTTAAATTAAGAAAAGTTGAATTGAACGAAAGAGGAAGAATTTCCAACAAAATAATTGATTCCTCAGCCAAAGCAGATTAATTTTCAACCAAACAGTTGTATTTTTAACCATGAAAGATGATCTTTCTACAAAAAGGGATATATTTTCAAATAAAAAAGACGAATTTTCATCCAAGAATGATTTTTCAGTGAATAAAGAAAAAAATTTCATCCAAAATGTTGAATTTTTAAGCCATAAAGATGAGCTTTGAACAAAATAGTTGAACTTTCAACCAAAAAGATGAATTTTCAACCAAGAAGATTAATTTTCTAAGATAAAAGATGAATCCTCAACAAAATACATACATTTTTAACCAAATAGTTGAATTTTCAACCAGAAAGATTAATTTTTTATCAGGAATCACGATTTTTCAACAAAACTCATTTTTAACCAAACGATTGAAATTTCTACCAAGAAGATGAATTTTCTACCAAAAAGGACGAATTTTCAACAAATTACATACATTTTTACTTAAAAATTTTAACTATGAATCCGATGTTAGTCCAAATTTAATTGAGGCGAATTTGTTTTTAATTTAAAAAAAAACGAATTTTCTATAAAACAGTTTACTTTTGTATACCAAATAGTTAAATTGTATGTCAAATTGTTGAACTTTCAAACCTAAAAGACTAATTTTCTATAAAACACTTTGATTTTCAACGCGAGAATATTAATTATCATCAAAAAAGTTAATTGACAACCAATCAGTTGATTCTTAAACAAAATAGTTCAATTTTCAGTTTAAAGAAATTAATTTTGAAACATAGAAAAAACGAGTTTTCAACTAAAATTATAAATCTTCATCCAAAAAAATGAACTTTTAAGAAAGTAGTTCAACTTTCAACCAAGAACTTGAAGTTTCAACGTAGAAAGATAAATTTTCAGCGGAAAATGTAATATTTGACATTTCAATAAATAAATATTTTAATTAAAAATGAAAAACATTTGGATTTAACCAGAAAAAAATGAATTTTCAACAAAATACTTTAAGCTTCAACTAAAACAGGTTAATTTTCAACCATTTACATTTTTAACCAGAAAATTGATTTAATACCAAAAAAAGACAAATTTTCTACAAAATAGTTAAATTTTCTTAATATTAAGTAATATGTCCTTAAATTTGAACAATAATCAATAATTAATTTTTCTATTTTATAAAAAGGTCTTTTTATTACTTATTAAACTTTATAACATAATAATTTCAAAATAATTTAACTTTGAAAAAAATAAATAAAAAGAATTCTAACGAGACTTATATAACCTTCAACATTCAGCGTTTTTCTTTTTCCATATAAGTATGCCTTGAAAAAGACTTAAATTTAAGTCGAAACATGTCGGCAACCAAAAAATTGTCTTTAATACAAATGTTGTAAGATAAAAAAACGGTATAGGCCTTAATAAAACCTATGAAACTCTGAATTATTTTCAATTTAAGATCAGTCTATTTCGTGGGTAAGAAGTGCCATAAGTGTAGGTCTGCACGAGTTCATCTGACATTTCTTTGACAACTCCATTAAGAAATGTGCTCTTGATAATCATATACCCGCCTTGGTTCATGCCAACAGCTACTTCCCTAGCAGCCTAGCCCTAGCGTATCCCTCTTATTCCTCATCCCTTATCTACCAGTTGCGTCGGTCTGTAATGTATGGATCCACTTAACGAGTGAAATTCACCAGAAGGTGGAGCTATCTTCCCTAACTAATTCGTTCCACCAACAGGTTATTTTGCCAACTGGTTCCAGTAATTGATACACTCTAGTTGAAGGAATAACTCGCTTTTTGATCTTAACCCGTAATTGACTTAGAAGATTTATTCGACAATTTTACGGATCATTTCATCTACCTCAGACATCCCCTGATCAATTTCTTTCGCCAGTCTTTTTCAGTTTTTCTCGCATTTTTTGTTTGGTGAGTTTTCTTCATTATGAAATTGGGTATTAGTATAGGGGACGGTCCATAAACTACGTTACCAATTTTCGTTTATTTTTGATATTCCCTTCCCCTTCGTTGATTCTCCCAAAGCATTCGAAATAGGGTGGTTTTTCACGGAAATGGGGGAATTATAGGAGGGTAAATTGTTTTAAATAAAATTAATGTAAATACTATAATTAATTCAATATTAAACCATTTAAACTCGTAAGACTTCAAGTCGAAATATAATGTATTTTAAAAAAATAGTTGAATTTTCAACCAAAAAGGGATTTCTAACCAAAAATATGAATTTTCAACCCAAAAAGACGAATTTTCATCAGAAGAGTTAAATTTTCCTGCTAAAAAGTCGAATGTTTTAGCGGGCAGATTTTTTTATTACCATAGTCCCATGTTCCGAGGCATGTCCTCTCACAAGACCTTTAGTAACGTGTAAACTTGATATTCATCGGAAAAATTGTGTTTCTTTTTCGAAAATCTCATTGTATAAAATGGTCACCTTTCTGGCAATCACCCATATATTTTTAATAAATTTGATAGTAACCTCATGATTACGCATTTCATATATTTTACAACAAATGTTTATTTCAGGACAAAAAAAAAATTAAAATGTTGCACCATGCAAGCCGAAAATTTTACAATATTGGTGATAAGTTGGTCCAATTCTATACAAATTTACCTTTAAACTAATACCAAGAACATTGAGAAATATTTATTATGTTAGACTTCATTTAAATTTTAAGAAAACATTGAAATTTGCATTATTTTTGCAATATATTCTTAATCAATTGACAAAGTGAACTCGAAAATGACTTCATCCTGGTTCATTTTATCATGAATACCGATACATTTCAGAGAAAAAATGTAAACTCTCCTACGTATTTAACATTAAAGGAAGTTAAGAAATCATCGATAAACAGATGGGGTCATACTCGTGATTGGCAATTCAGTCAGTAATTGAGGATGAGTTTAGAACGTGTAAATAAATAATTGCCAAATTACAAAAAGACAGCTTAAAATTGATCGGGCGAAAAAAATGTCGCGAAAAAACCGGGAAAAACCCGGGAATTTCAAATTGGCTCATCACTAGATTCCCTGTTTATGGACGGTCCCTAGGTGAAATCGGAGGAACTCTGTTTGAGAAGGAAAGGGCGAGTTTCGATTCGCGAAAAATCGGGCGATTTTCTTAGGAATTCTTTAGAGGACTTTACCGAATGCCAAGAAGGGAAGAGCCGGCTTTATAATTCGTTGGCCACCGCGGGCCTTTGGTCTTCGCGTCTTCGGTATATCGCATGGCGCGCGTGTATTTCGAAGCGGCGAAGATGGCTCAACTCGGTTCGGCTTCGGGATCTTCGCTTTCCTCTCGCGCAGAACCGCGGCTCGTTAAAAAGTTGCCTGACCGGTTAGGCGCTCCGAGAGGCCCGACTCTGTCCGTGGTCTACGACCCGACACCCTCACACATTCTTCGCTACACACACCGACAAGCTGCCACCTCCTCCTCCTCTTTCATCCTCTTCATCTTCCCTTTTCCCTTTTTTTTTAGCTTCCCTGGAGTTCTCAAATTCGCGAGAGAAGTTTCGAACAGGAAATATTCTCATAACCGAGAACAGGTCAAGTTCACCCAAAAATCAATTAGCCCAAATGTAACAGATTTTGGGATAACTTGAACTCAAGTTTATTCTATGCTAGTTCACAAGAAAGCACTGACAAAAACCTGGGGGTTCGGTAATCTTGAGACTCAAGTAAAAGTTGGCATCCTTTAGATTTTAGAACTGAGACTCCAATAGAACTCTTTTTCGGGGTTCCTGTTTAGTTCGATGATATCTGATAGATGGCGACATAAAAAAGGATCTGCAGTCGGTTAAAGTTGTAAACATAACCTTAAAAACGGTCACCTCTCATGTATATTATCTTCCATTGAAGAATGAATAATCTCTATAATTTTAGCTTCGTTATTAAATTTTGTTGTCATTATATATGTATTATAACGTCAAAGGTGCTTTATTAACTTGTATATTCTTCAGAGTGAGTCGAGGCAGAAAGTAAGTTCTGTACAAAAAGTTTCTATAAGAACTCATACTTTGGGTTCCTTTGGAACAATTTATCATTTTGGGTTCCTTTTCAGCAAGAGAGGTTCCGTTTTGTTGCAGCTCCCTTGGAACCAAAACCCCCAATTTTTTCTGAGAGGGTTTTCTTTGAGTCACTTTTTTCAAATCACTTTTTGAGGAAATGTCACTAAAGTCACTATTTAAAGTAAAATACCACTTTAATTACTTTAAGGTAGTTGTTATGCCAAAAATCAGGTCTACAGAAAAAGTTTTCTATGTTTTTAAGAATTGAAATGCTATTATCAGTCATTTCTTATAAAAGAAAAAATAATTTTTTTTACTGAAACAAGATTAAAACTTACGAAAAAGAATTGTTTTAACAATAGCTTTTTAAATACACTTTTGCTGCTGTCGCTTCTTACTAATTAAAAAAAAATTGTTATATTTTAATAAATCATGGCTTTTTTCGGGAAAAACATTTCCTACAACTCTACTGTTTCCAATTTTGAAAACAATATAATAATCTTCAAATATAGTTATTCATTTAACAAGATGTTTCTTTAAAAAAGATTGTTTTAACAATGTCAGCCATAGAAAAATTTACTTTCAAAATTGGAAACAGTGTAGAGTTGTAAAGAATGTTTTTCCCGAACAAATAAGTCATCCTTTATTAAAATTCAACCATTTTTTTTAATTTGTAAGAAGCTATGGTAAGTAGATAAAATTCAATTTCCAAAAAACACTGTTAAAAAATGGTTTTTGTTTAACATTTTTTCAATAAAAATAATGTTTTTTATTTTAAATGACATCATCAATAATATTATTTTGATTCTTGAAATTATAGAAAAACTGTTTTTTCAGAGATCTGATTTTTAGCACGACTGCACTAACTTCATCCATCTCATTTGAGATATTATGAAAAAAAATTATAATTTAATCTGTGTATTAAACATGTAGTAATATATGGTGCGAAAATGCTATTCAATGTCAGACTTCACACACTTTCCCCTATTCCCCTCTTTTTCCCTTTTTTAAAGAATTCTTTTTTCCTCTATTTTCGCTGTACTTCCTTTTTTTGTTTTTTTTGCCTGAATGCGAATTGAAATAATGGAACCCTATAAGAAAATCCATATCTTTTTGGTTGAGAGCTAATTCTTTTTGTTTGAAAAGTCTAGTATTATATTTTATCTAATACTATATTAATCTTTTTTGATAATCTTTGTTGACAATTAACTTTATTGTTGTAAATTTATCCTTTCGGGATTTAAAGTAATTTTGGTTCTAAAACATTCGACTTTTGAGCTTGAAAACTCAAATTTTTGTAAACAATTCATCTCTTTTAGTGGAAAATTAATCTTTTTTGCTTGAAAGTGCAATTGTTTGGTCGATAATTCAGCTGTTTTGGTTGAAAATAGCCTTTGTTTGTTGAAAATTCTTTTTAGCATGTTTTCACTTGGTCGAGAATTAAATTTTTTGTTGAAAATTATCTCGTTTCTGGTAAAAATTTTATCTTTTTCGGTTTAAAATGCTACTGTTTGCTTGATAATTAATCATTTGTTTTGGTTGGGGATTCAATTATTTTCTTAAAAATTGATTTTTTTGAGCTGAAGCTTAATCATTTTAGTTGAAAATTCAACTCGTTTTCTGAAAATAAATCTATTTTGTTAAAAAATAATTTTTTTAACTGAAAATTTAAGTCTCCAATTTATGATCAAAAATTTATCTTTTTTTATGGTTGAACGTTGAACTAATTTGTTAAAAACTAATTTTTTTGGTTGAAGATGCACCATTTTAGTTGAAAATTCACCACTTTGTTTAAAAATGTAAATATTTTATTGAAAATTCTTGTTTTTATTGAAAATTAATGTTCTAAACTGGAAATTTAACTATGTTATCGATATCATCTATGGTTGAAAATTTATATTTTCAAGAAAAAATTCATCTATTTGGTTGAAATATCAATATTGCTACTTTGAAAGGCCAGGAATTTAAAGCGTTTCATATTGAATTCAATATGGTACCTATTACAGGCCTCTTTGTGCGTGAACAGTAGTCACTTTTTAGCTTAAATTAGTCACTTTTGCCACTTTTTCAAGTAAATTAGTCTATGGCAACCCTGCAAATTATTCCAAGCGTTCCCTTCTTTCAACTCATATTTTCCCTCTTTATCCTCCTTTCTCCGTCGTCTCCTTTTTTGCTGCTTTCAGATCCTTCTTTCATCCTCATTCTCTTTCTTTATCCTCGTCCTCCTTATTCGTCCAAATCCTCCTTTTCGCCCTCATCCTCCTTTTTCGTCCTCATCCTCCTTTTTCGTCCCTAACCTCCTTCTTCATCCTTATCCTCCTCTTCTGCCCTCTTTTCATCTCCTTCTGCCCTTGAGAGTCCCTAACTCGCTGGCGTTCACGAGCATTCGACATTTGGTCCTCCCAATTGAAATACGGGTGTGCCACACACGTAAGGACGACCAGCTGGACCAGGCTGAACTCTTCTGCCATTTTCTCAGTCCGTCCTCCTCCAGAGAGAACTGGAAGAGGTTCCTCTCCTTTCTCTCATCGACGAGTCCTCTCCGTTTATCCTTCCTCTCGTTCTTAGCTGCTAAAGACAGGACTTGCTATGCGCTCGCGCTCTAGCTAAGCAGGAGAATCTGCAGAAATTCTGTGCCACAACTACAAGTAGCTCCCAGCTTCCTGTGCAAACACGTGCACACACGGATGTATCCTCAGATTGGTGTGTATGAGCTCACATATTAGTCATGTGCACACATGCTTATATATGCGCATTGAGCATACATATTACATACCTCAAAATGCAGTCTTCAGTTACGAACAAATAATAAATAAATATTAAAGATAAGCATTTTATTAAACATTTTTTCTTTTGTGAACATTTTTTCTAAAATAAAATATTAAAAATTATTCACATACCTCTTATTTCACACGATATACTTCATAGCTATTAATTATTTGATTAAGACCTTATTAATTTATTTACATATTTATATTATCATCGGTAACAGCCTGTTTTCTTCAGTGGAAAGGAAGGGTGTGCAGTTCCAAATTTTTATTTTCGGCTCTGCAATAAACTTCCTCTTGTAATTCAAAACATAATTACCCAGGTGAAAAAGTTATACATAGTTTATATATGTAGTGGACAATACAGTGATATTTTTCATTTGTTTGATAAATTTCTCTGTATAAAACAAATGAAAAATATGAGTATTTGGTCCAATATTTATAAATTATATTCACGTGGGTAAACAAAGTTTGATTTCAGTTTTTTAAAATGTTATGCTCAATTTTTAACTTGTTCAATTATGAAATCATTCAGTTTACGGGGCGTCATTCTGAACTTGTTTACTTTAAACATTTTGCATTTTTCTTCTTCATTTATAAGCGTACATTTTCAATTGAAAGAATTTTAAAATGCAGTTTTGACAACTTTACTAATTAAAAATTAAAGCATTTGAAATTGAAAATTTTGGATAAATAACGTTTTAAGTTAATTGTAAGTATAAATTATTTCATGATTTTTAAAATTGAAAACAATAAATGATTTTACAAGACTATTCTGAATCTGTGAAAAATTAAACAATTTACAGAATTTAACGTTAAAAATAAAGGATGGAGTTCCGAATAGCCTAAACCGCCGATTTTTCTGAGACTCCGTATACTTATGTATTTTGATGCGCTGATTACGAAAATGATACTGAAAATGTGCGGAAATTTTATTTTCACGGTGAAACCATGAAAAACCCATAAAAATCATGGTTTTTTGCGATTATCTGAGCTAATATGCAAAATAAAAAAAAATGTCTCAAACAAAAGTTGTAGACATCATTGAAATACACATTTTTTGTTTGAAACATTTTTTTCTGCGAGTGATAGTTTTCGAGAAAATAAAATATATCGATTTTCGTTTTTAAAAAACCAATATACCACGGGTGTTCGGTTAAATTGCAGAATAGGGGCATCACCTCTGTTTTGGCTGCAAAAAATTTTTTTTTGGGAAGTAAGTTATACAATCTTTAAATGAACTATTAATAAAGGTATTTGAAAAGGCAGAAGTTGACTTATAAAAACGAGTCAAATATGGGTGTCTCTCGATATGGGAATGTTCGTATTTACCTGATCGTTTAAAAGAAGGTCGTGTGTGGCCTTAGTTATTTTTTGTGCCCTGTCACAGGGGTGCCTTCCCGCCCCCACAACACCTGGGAAAGGGAGTCGTGTGTGGCATAAGTTATTTTTGTGACCTATCACAGGGGTGCCTTCCCGCCCCCACAACACCTGGAAAAGGGGGTCTTGTGTGACATAAGTTTTTTTTGTGACCTGTCACGGGGGTGCCTTCCCACCCCAACACCTGGGAAAGGGGGTCGTGTGTGACATAAGTTATTTTTGTGACCTGTCACAGGGTGGCCTTTTCGCCCCCACAACACCTGGAAAAGAGGGTCGTGTGTGACATAAGTTATTTTTGTGACCTGTCACAGAGGGTCCTTCCCGCCCCCACGACAGGCTGGAAAGGGGGTTGTGTGAGACCTCAGTTATTTTTTGTGACCTGTCACAAAAGGCAAATGGAATGGCAAAAGGAATGGCAAAAGGAATGGCAAAAGGAATGGCAAAGGGAAATGGCAAATGTAATGGTAAAGGGAATAGTAAAGGAAAATGGCAAAAGGAAATGTTAAAGGGAATGGTAAAGGTCAAAACGCGAAATGTCGAAAAATATTTCAAATACGAATTGTAAATCTCATTGAGAAACACATTTTTTATTTTTTATATTTTTTTCCGAAACCAATGGAGATACGATTGTAATCCTTATATCGTTCATTTCTTCGAAAACTATCACTCGCAGAAAAAAATGTTTTTAACAAAAAATGTGTATTTCAATGATGTCTACAACTTTTGTTTGAAACATTTGTTTTTAATTGGCATATTAGCTGAGATAATCGCAAAAACCATGATTTTTATGGTTTTTTCATGGTTTCACCGTGAAAATCAAATTTCCGCACATTTTCACTGTCATTTTCGTAATCAGCGCGTCAAAATACATAAGTATACGGAGCCTAAAAAAAATCGGCGGTTTACGCTATTCGGAACTCCACCCAAAATAAACTACTCCTATTCCAATGCCTTACTGGTTAAACAAATGTAATTGTCTGATTGAAACTTTATAAACTACATATTTTCAATTAATTTCAAATTAATAGATTCGTAATTAAATACTTCTATTAAATTGCAAATCATATTCAAATAGTGTTTCAGTATAAAATATTCAATTTTGAACGAATCCAATTAAGAAATTTTAAATAAGAAAAGGAATTTTTGTTATTATTTAGCTATATTTGACAGTTTATTTAAAATTAGAAACTATAAATCAAATAATTAAAACTAAATAATTTGAAATAGAAAGTCTTTAATTGTTAAAATTTCAGAGAGGTAAGTTTAAACTTTGAACATTACAATTTTAGTTGCTCCATTTTAAACATTTTTAATTCGTAAGTGAAATTGTTGAATTTGTATGTATAAATAACTATTGAAAAATTATGAATTAAAAAAATTCAAGTAATCTAAAGAGATGTTTAAAATTTTGAAAAAATTTCAGACTCGATTTAAAACTTGAAAAGATATCAAAAAATTGTAAACAAAATGTAGATTTTTGAAGATTTCGAAATAAAATTTCGAAGCTTTTTAAAGATTTTGAAAAGTTTAACTATAATAAGAAATTTTTCTTACGATTTATGAGAAAATTTAAAATTATTTTTTATTTGAAAAAATTGCTTAAAGAAAATATTTTAAAATATTTCGAAACAAAAGCAAATTTTTATCTATAATTCACAATTTAACAATTATTAATTTGTAATGATTTACAATTAAAGTAATTTAACTTCTAATTTAAAAAGTATTCAGTTTAGAAAAGAAATTGGTAATCGTTCAATTTCCAGTGTTCCTTACTTACAATTAAAAAAAAAACTTACAATTGCTTAAAATTATACAATTTCGAAAATTTACAAATTTTTTGATTCATTCTTCAATTTAGAATACTTAAAATTATAGCGTAGAATTATATATTTGTATTAATCTTTTAACTGTATAATCTATAAAAGTTCAAGATTTTAAATTTTGCTGTTTAACAGGATATAATTTGAAATTGTTTTATTGAAACTGTTAAAAGCTTCCATCTTCTACGTGTAAATTATTGACAGTTTGAATACAACATTTGTTAAGCTAGCATTTAAAAAGTTTGGAATTCAAAAGAGTTCCACATTGAGTGTTTTAATTTACGGTTCAGTTTTTATAACTTAAAATAAATGAAAAAAATTGTTAGCTGCCAGAGAGTTCGAACAGTGTTGATTAAAATGGTAAAAATTGGAAGTTTGGCAATTTTTTGAGTAAAAGCTGTCCATTTTCTGATAATTTTCTTTCGAATTGTTGATCTGCAGTTTCGGAATTACAAACAAAATTTATAATTATACCTTTCGACAAAAGGTATATTCTGTACATTTGGTACGGGGTCCTTTTTAGAGCCTCCTATTGACCAGTGGTATTCTTATAGCTGATTAATCAGGGATAATTCGCTGATTCCAATTCAGATAAAATGTTTCCACACAAGTGCTGCAGAGAAGAGAATTTTGTAAGAATATATCATTGAATATTCCTTGGGGAAAAAAGCTCTTGCTGTTGAACAAAGTATATATCGGTAGGATATAAGTTTTGATGCGATCGGACGACGGATGGAGGTTTTCTGGAAGGTCATCCGCGAGATCATCCGAATCCGCCCGCAAAACGGGACTTGCTCGCTCCCCAATCGCTTTACGGATCGAGAAGAAGTTCGAGAGTCGCGATTGGTCGGAAATCCGAATTCCCTGCAAGTGCAAAGTCGATACCGAGAATAGTCTTCCTGATTCATTGTTAAGATTATATCTCGCTCGAGGCATAAATGTTACGTTATTGTTTCCGATCGAGGTGAAACGGTACATTTCTCCTGCCTCGAGGTTCTTTCTGCATAACTTTTAACGGCCTTCTAGTGAAATCCGACTTTCTGCATCAAAAATCGTGCGATGCTGTACCGACTTCGATTTTATGAGGTCATCTTTCTGTACCACTGCATTTTTCCAACAAGTGGGCGTCGGATTTTGTATTTAAAAAAAAGGAGACGTAAGCTCGTTTGTAATTAAAAAGAGGTCAAAAAAAGTAAGATGGCAAAGTGGAGCGGAAAGATCTAGCAATTTTCTGATGTCAGGGTGTCTACTTACACTACTATCAGAAATTATCTACACGCGCACAGAGAAAAATGGATGGTCAAAGTTAGAAAGTCAAAATTTAGAGAGCGAGTCTGTTCTTCTAGATGGTCGAAAAGTCCTTCCATAATTTTTCGACATAGTCATAGAGACTCTAATTTTATGGCCAGTCTCTGTGACTATTAGACGATGAGATTCACTATTAGGATAATCAAGGTATCCTTCCGTAATGATCAATACGATTATGTTGTTTTTAATCACTTTGAACATCCACGTAGGAGCAGATGGACCCGTCGTGGAGGGCCAACATTTGCTCGTCAATAACGCGCGTGAAAATTAGAAGGCCGAGACCATTTTCGGAGCGACCCAATGTCGTTGAGCCGTTCAGCGTCATATTGGCTGTTTATTGAATTTAAACATATTTTTAATAAGTTTAAACTGCTTCCGATATTTCGAATATGCGTGAAGCGTGAAATGTATAAAAGAGAACATGGTGGAAATTGGATTAATTTTTTTCTTTTGAATTTTCAACGTCAAATTTTATGCTTCCTAGGGATTAAGGACAAAGGCATCACTCGATGCTCAGCTATCAATTCGTTGCCTCCATGTCATTTCTAACTGAAAACGTGCTGAAAATTTCATCATTTATTGATGATGCAGAACGTAATGATATGTGTGATATCGGTTTCTGAATTTACTCCAGTGTTTGAAATCTTACGTTTCAGTGCAGTGACACCATGTCCTCAACTTCTCGCGCTCCAAACAATATTGCCAATGTGCACCTGTTTGTGCATATCAAACCATGTCTCATACGCCTCGCTTTCCACAAATCATAAAAAATGCTTTCAGATTTTATGTATTTTATATAAATTTTCTGGTTTTGTAGACTCCACATAATTTTATAATTTTCACTCTCTTATAAGAGAGAGACTGGAATATCAAACATATATGTATAACGTAGGTAGAAAAAGATATGGGATAATCAAATCGACCCTCTAAGATGACCAAATCGACTGTCTGAAGAGATCAAGTCGACTATCTGAGATGATCAAATCGACCCTTTATGATGATCATTTCGGCCCTCTGTGATGATCAGTTCGGCTCTCTGTGATGATCGAGCCGACCATCCGAGATCATCCAGTCGACTCTCTGAGATGATTGATTTGAACCTCGTGTTCTAACCTTCTAGAGATAGTCGCTTTAGCCATATAGAAGGCTGTCCTACAGTTGACCCTCAAACATAGTCTGCACATCTAGATAGCCAGACACTGACCTGCCATTTTTCTACGTGTGGCCAGCGCAAGCGGTACTAAAAATTATTGCTGAATTTTAAACGTGATTACTCGTTCAAAAAAGAAGCTAGAAACTTTTTTAAAAAACCTTTGTAAAGCTTATGAAATTCTACGTGGAATTACCCCTAATACAGATAATGCTAATTTTTTGAAGAAAATATATCACGTGAGAAGTTTAAAAAAAAATCAAGAATTTCTCGAATTTTGTATCTCGATTTCAACTCGTGGCATCACCTAGGAAAGTTTTAACCAAAATCTGAAATTTATACCACGCAGCCCTTGAATTCTTATTTTAAATTTAAGCGGATAAAACTTTAAAAATAAGGATTGGTTCCCGAGATTTGGCTAAAAATGTCCAAAAGTGTCTACATCAAGTTTCAGTCGGCGATCACTGCTATCGGCCGCGAGTGCTGGTCGTCGCCGAGAATTTCTCAGATTTTGAACCGTAACTTCAACTCGTGTTGTGACTTATGGAACTTGTGGAAAAATTGAAATTGACAGGACGTAAATCTATTAAATCTTATCTTTAATTTAAGTTAATTAAACTTGAAAAATCTTCATGGGTTCCCAAGATATGACAAAAAATTTCCAAGCGTCTAGGTAACGAACGGTGATCGCCGACTAAAACTTGATGCAGAGACACTTCGACGTTTTTAGTCATATCTCGGGAACCTATAAATATTTTAGAAGTTTTATTGACTTGATTTAAAGATAAGACGTTAAAGAATGTGTAGTAAATTTTTTAGATTGCTCGCAATAATTTTCCTAGGTCATACTACAAGTTGAAGTGCAGGTACAAAATTCGAGAAATTCTTGAATTTTTTAAAACACTTCTCACGCGGCATATTCTCTTCAAAAGACGAACAATATCTGTATTAGGGGTCATTTGATGGGGTCAAATGGACTGAAGCTTGGAAGAAAAGTGAGAGAATTTAAGACAGAGATGTGAGCGTTTTTAAAAAGGATGCGGGTTTTAGAAAGCAATATCGTGCGCGAAGAAAAATGTTAACGCATAAGTGTGTACTTGAAATGCAAGGCAATAAGAGATCTTAAATTATAATAACGAGACATTACTAAACCTCTATGACATCTCACTCGCATCGTACCATTTCCCATAATGAAATTCAAATGTAACTGCACTCTTGTGCATATTTCTGACCTAACATGGTAGCAAGCGCACTCGAGAGATCTGAAATCTTCCGCGAACAAGCACTGTAGTTCTCTTGCCTAAGGAGCACTATCTTAATTTGTCAAAAACTTGGTGGTATGCTGGCATTCTCCACAATCTGACAAGACTTAATTCCAAATCCCTATCTTTACGTTTATAAAACTTTCTTTAAAAAAGGCTTAGAACATGAATTTATTCTGGACGAACTGAATGCGAGGGGTATACACGAGTTCGAACTTGAATCTAAGACGCAGAAAGATGATTATACATTTTAAACTTAACCTTTAAGTATGGCCGTGATTTCATTTTTGCATTAACATGGACCTGACGTCTTACGGACCGCTGTATATATTTATATCTAATTAAATAAGTGAAGAATTTTTTGAAATAAGTTTCATCAACTTTCATTATTAATAATATTTAACACCAGGGGCGGAAGGCACATATCAAAAGCATGGCACGGTCGGAGAGACCGCACATCCATATGTCCATACCAGTTTGTCACTTTTTGGGCAAATACGGGATAATCGGGACGTAAAATTTTTCTGTGACGGCCGCTTTCCGTACTCTGGGGTATCCGCATCAAGCTCAAGTTTGTTTATGTGTGACATCTTGCGCTTCAAAACCTTGACATAAATTGAAATAGAAATGTAAAATTGTGATGCTACCGTGGACGTGCGGTCTCACGCACCGCGTATGAACTTTCAATTTTGATATTACTCACCAATTATCCGCAGAACCATGCGTGTTGTCCTAAAAAAATCTAAGGCTACTACTAATAACGGCAGCCTCGAGGATGGCCGGGGGGGGGGGGGGGTCTGTGAGACCGCATGTCCATGTCTTCGTGACCGGGAAATCGGGAAAACCAGGAAATTACCGAGAATTTTGTTCACCGTTGATTAATCTGTCAAATGAACTAAAATGTAAGCTAAAAGTGTTTCATATATTTTATTACTCTAATTCTGAGAAAATTTTTTTTCTGAGTGTACAAATCTGACTTGGAACACTGCATTTTTTTAAATAATTACGATTCTGGTATAATAAATTTGAAATTCAAAAATTTTAATTTGAAATTGTTTCAATCCGTTTATAAAAGGTTCTATGTTAAAAATGTTATAAGATTAAGATTCTGGCCTTTGAATATTATTTGTCAGGAAAAATGAAAACTTGGCCAGGGAAAAATTAGGGAATTTTGAAAATAAAATTTTGCGGCCACCCTGATACAATATTCTTGTTAGTAATTTATTTGCTTTGTATTGCTATTCATATTTTTTGCAGCTGCTTCCTCCTGACGATTATATTTTTAGCTTCAAATTTTATTATTTGGTTGAAAATTCAACAGTTTTTTAAAAACCTTTTTGGTTTAAAATTCAACTGTTTTGTTGAAAATTCGTCTTTTAGAGTTGAAAATTCAACTATTTGGTATAAAATTAACTTTTTTTGAAATTTCATATTTTTTTGTTCAAAATTCAACTGAAATCTTTCTTGGTTGAAAATTCAACTTTTTTTTGAAAAATCGTCTTTTCGGTTTAAAAAATCATTTTTTTAGTAGAAATGTGATCCTTTTTTAATAAAAATGCAACTATTTGGTTGAAAATTTATAACCTTCTTTGCTTGAGGATTTAACTATTTTCTTAAAAATTCGTCTTTCTTGGTTGAATTCCATTGTTTTTGATTTAAAATTAAAATCGCATTTGTTTAAAATATCTACTATTACATTATTTGTTCAAAAATTATGTTTTTTTGCTATTGAAAATTGAACTACTTGGTTGAAGGTTGAACCACTTTGTTAAAAAATCTTTTTTTCTTGTTAAAGATTCATGCTTGAAGATAAAAAATCATCTCGTTGGTTTAAATTTTTTTTTTTTAATAATTTTTTTTCAACTCAAATTTTATTCCATTTGAAGATTCATCATTTGAGTTGAAAATTCATCTCTGGTTGAAAGTTTGGAAATTTTGTTGAAAACTGATCTTCTTCAATTGAAAATTCAACTTTTTGGGTTGAAGTGGACATACTTTATTAACATTTTTTTAAAGGTTTATCTCTTTGGTTGACAATTTAACTATTTCGTCGAAAAATCTTTTTTTTTTCGTTTTAATATTAATTTTTTTAACTAAAGTGTAACTTTTCCTTGTTTGAAATGTCCTCTTTTTTGGTTAAAAATTAACTTTTTTTTAAACTCAACCATTTTACAGAAAATTCGTCTTTTGGCTTAAAAGTTCAACAATTTGGATGAACTTTTTGTTCTCTTTTGACTGAAAAATATTTATTAGTTGAAAGTTCGTCCTTTTGATTGGAAAATTCATAATTTTAATTGAAAATTTATCTTTTGGGTCTCTTTTGGTTGAAAATTAATCTCCTTGGTTGAAACTTCGTATTTTTATAGTTAAAAATGTAACTATTTTGTTGAAATTTTTTTGTGTGGATATATCAGCTACATATATTACGTTTTTCGTTGTGAATTCATCTTTTTTGAAAAATCAACTTTTCGAGTTGACAATAATTCATCTTTGTAGGTAGAACTTCAAGGTATTTGGTTAAAAGTTCGATTCTTTTGTTGGAAAACTATTCATTTTTTTGTAAATTCAAGTATTTTATTAAAAAGTCATATTTTTAGTCGAAAATTCAACCGTTTTGTTGAACATTAGTTCATTTTGACAGAAAATTCATCCTTTTGGATTGAATATTCAGGTTTTTTTGTTTAAAATTTATCTGTTTTCTACAAAATATAATTATTTGATTGAAAATATAACGTTTTTTTGGTGAAGTATAATCTTTTTCGTTTGAAAAGTCGACCGTTTGGTTGAAAATCCAACAGTTTAGTTAAAAATTCAACTGTTTTGTTTAAAATTTAATTATCCTGTTGAAAATTGAACTATTAACTTAAAAAGTTATATTTTTTGGTTGAAAATTCAACTGCTTTGTTGAAAACTCTTCCTTTTGGCTCGAAAATCAACCTTTCATGTTAGAAATTCATCTTTTTTGGTTGAAATTTATTTTTAATTTTCCAAGTTTCATCTGAAATTGTATTGTATTATTCCGTTTATAAAAGATTATACGTTAAAAATGTTACAAGAATACAATGCTAGTTCTTGAATCTTAATGGTCAAGGAAAATGAAAAATTGATTTAAAACCAATATTTTTTACATGGACCGAATCCATTTCAAATTAGGCAGGTTCTATTTACACTTGGAAATTAGGCGATAAGTATTTGTGCGATTTGTGGAAAAAAATTTTCTTATGAAGTTATGCTTATTTGAATTTTTTGCTTTGTTAAAAAAAAAAACTAAATTTTTCCTTTAGAATGCGGCGGTTTTTCTGAAAAAATTGAAAGTCGATTTTCTCAAAAAAACCACTCTTATATTTTTTGTCAATTTTTTGTTGAATTTGTACTATCATAAGGAAAATACCTTGTGAGCTTCATGCGGGCTAAATAACTTTTGTGGCCAGGAGAATTTTTTTTTCTCATAAAATCGAATTGTCGCATTTTTCTTGCAAACAACAGATACGAAAAAGTGTTAACAAAAAAGTTTGCACAGTTAAAGAAATTCTACAAAAATTTCTTTTACTCATTTATGCTATCTTGTACCGTCTCCGATAAAAATAAAAAATAAATTCAATATTTCTTTTAGGAAACTGCAGTTGCAGCAGAGCAGCCAATTCTTCTAACTGTACAAAAATGTTATTAACTAAATTGTAAATTACTTTGCTGTGCACAGTTTCAAAATCAGGATACACTTGTCGTTGGGCATTTAAATTTATTCTTTGAGTTTTAACCAATACTGTGAATCTAAATTTGCAAAGAGACATTAAACTATCACAGAATGATATAAAAAACGAACAAAGACATTTTCGAATTTCAATTGTTCATTTATATAATTATAAAATTTGAAAAACAAGTTGAAGAACTAGAAACATATGGGCAATTTCTGTGAAATAATACTTTTTACAAATTTCTGTTTATATGAAAAAGATATTCTATAAGTGTTATGGAGGCTAAACAATTTTTGTAGTCAAGAGAATTTTTTTCTTTATGAAAATTGAATTTTTTTTATTTTTCTCGGAAATGGTGCAAGATATCATACATGAGTAAAAGAACTTTTTGTAGAACTTTGTTAACTCTGCAAAATATGTTCCCTACACTTTTTCGTATCTGTTGTTGTTTGCAAGAAAAATGCGAAAATTTTATTTTATAACAAAAAAATTCTCCTGTTTACAAAAGTTATTTAGCCCGCATAAAACTCACAAGTTGTTTTCCTTACGATAGTACAAATTTAACGAAAACTTGGCAAAAAATATAAGTGTGGGTTTTTTGAGAAAATCGACTTTCAATATTTTCAGAAAAATTGCCGCCATTTTGTTTATTTTAAACCTTTTTTTAAGTTCTTGTCGCTTTTCCTCAGTGCCGATTGGGTAATTTGAAAAACTCGAAAGAAGGAATGTTGCCAAATTCACACACATAATTATTAAGAACTGAGTTTCAGTGGCTTCAGTTGAAGGGCAGAATCTGGAAAGAAATCTTAAATACCTCAATTAGGTCAAATGTTATATAAGTTTAAAGGAAAAATTGCGTTTTTTTTAAACAAAGAAAAAAATTGAAATAAGCATAACTTCGTAAAATAGTATATTGTGAACCTAGGAGTGAAACAGTCATTTTATCCGTGCGTGAGTTTTGAAAACACGCGAGGATAAAAAGACTTTTCACTCGTTGGTACTCACGATACTTTATGTAACAAAGGTATGATTCACAAGCTTATCCCATCTGAAATTTGAGGTTAGTTTGACGCTGCCATAATAGTACACGATCGATTGCGAATGCGCATGCGAGCAGTACAATAATGAGCCCATAATACTCCTAGGAGTATTGTGGGCGCATTATTGTACTGCGCGTATGCGCATTCACCCATATTGTCTAAACGGCTACTTTCAGAACTAAAAAGACGCTGATAAAACACGTAAATCCTGCCTGCGTTACATAAAAAAAAAATTTCCACAAATCGCAACAATACGTATCGCCTAATTTCCTCTAAAAAATAACATATTTTGTCACCGAGAGATTCTGCGACTTCAAGTGTAGAACCTGCATGATTTGAAATGGATTCGGCCTATTCATTAATTTTTTCATACAGAATCAATCTTACTCGATCTGTTTTTAAATTATTGAAATAATCATTACAATCCGCGAAATTAAGTCTTCAAAAGTAAGGTAGATTTGACCAATCATATTTTTAGTATGATAAATATTTTTTCAAATTTGTTAGATAATTATTGTGTAAGCTTATTCACTAACGAATGCTGGGATACTACAGAAGTTATAATTTTCAAAATACTTTCTGAGAAAATACCAGCCTACAACATCCTCACAAAAGCCCTTGTAACTTTTCTAACCTTAGAGCTTCACGAACCTCCTTTGTGTCGTGAACTTTGAATTTTATGGAAAGAGGGATGAAAATTTGTTTAAGGAATTCCTGAAAATTTTATGGATTCTCAAAGTACATAGAATCTTCAGCAATTCCTGTAGTGCACATTTCTGCATTCAATTTCGTATAGAGTTAATTTTCCCCATAAACAGCCTGAGAGACTTGGAGTCTCATCTGCCTCTCTCGATCCTTTTCTCTCTCTCGCTCTTTTTTCTCTGCTCACGACATTCGCGATTCATCCCCCCTTCTCCCTTAAGTTGGGTCCATTAGGCTTGGAACAATAGGGAAGCGCTCTTCCTGCTTTTTCCTCCAGAATTCCATGAAATTGCCGGTTTCGAAGTCCCTTGTTAAATTAACCAGCCAGAACTGCACGACAATTTCCGTGTACCCTGATGCTTATTAAGAGTCATTTTGGTCTGGAATTTCCAATATTATTCGAGATTTTAGTGATTTTAGTTAAGGGGCGAATGGGACTTTAGAGACAAAAGTTGGTGATGGAACGTCAGCTCCTTGGTAATAATCACCTGCAAGTTTCAAAGTAGATTTCAAATTATAGATGCTTTTATTGGCCTTCCGACTTTGTTCCTCATGCATATGCAACCAGTATAGGGGCAGAGAGACCTTTGATATAATTTTAAGTGACTAAAAGAGGCAAAGCTCCTTATCCGGTTAAGCAAAGTTGCCAAGTACTGCAAACTTCATCCTATCTGTTTGGAAATTTGCTCGCGGAATCTAATTAGTGTGTTACAAATAGGAAGAGAAAAAATTTAGCGTGATACATCACAAGTGACCAAGTATACAGACTGGAGCTTTTCTGGGAAGAAAAGAAACTTTCCAATTTTTTAAATTGTTTTTAATAAAAATTAGAATACAAGCAGGAAATCTAGACAGTCCTTCGGGGTAGCTGCTGGATCGGGAAACCGAAAAATGACAGTGAATTTATTTTTTGACCGGGAATTTCACGAATTTTTAAAAGGCAGGCTAGAAAACTCGATTTTCGACCCGCTCGACAGGCATCGAAAGTAGAATTTTCGATTATGGTATGATTAAAAAATATTTTTCTATCTTTTCTCTTGTTTGAGAAATTATTTAAAGATTTAAAATAAGTTCGATTTTAACTTTTTTTGTTAATGTAAAGTTCAATTCTTAACTTTTGCAATTATGATTTCATTCAGTTTACGATGCGTAATTCTAAAATATTTTATTTTTAAAATGTTCTATTTCAGATCTTCCTTTTTGAGCGTACATTTTTAATTTAAAGCATTTAAAAATACATTTTGAAAAGTTAAACAATCAAAAATTGAAAGCGTTTGAAATTGAATTTTTTTATAGAAAACTTTTTTAGTTGATGAATATAATATGATATGATATGTTATGATATTATATGATATGATATGATACTGTACTTGTATTAAAAAGTGAACAATAATTGAAGGGCTGCAGTACATTGCGGTAAAAGCATTTTGCCAACATATTATTTTTTGATACAGTAATTTAAAAAATATATTTATTTCTTGAAATTATTGTCATTTCATTAAAAAAAAATACATATTTTCTTTTTTTCAGATTTTTAAGAAAAAAAATGACTGCCCTGTTGTGATATCGCGATCTTAAATTTTGATTCTCTCGGAACAGAATCATTTTTTGGATCATATCTTTGTTATTCTCATTTAACATCCCCAGATCTACTAAGCAAGTTTTTGTTTTTGCATAATATTAAAAATGAAATTTTTAATCGATATCCGAAGCCGATTTTGAAAACCCATGAAATTTTAATCTCAAACTTCTCGGCCGATTTGAAAAAACACATTCAAAAAGTTCAATATATGCAAAAAGAATTGCATAGAAAGGCCTCAAAATATGTTTCTCTAAAAAAAATGTCTTACATAAACAGAATAAACCTTTTTTTTTTAATTCGTGAATAGGTACGCGGGCATATTCTCATCGCACGCGGCTCCCTTCGCTCGCAAGTTTGAGCGCGCCTAGGGCGCGCGACTGTGGGTTCTCGCGCTTCGCGCTGGATGGTATATTTATCGCGCGTACATTTATGCACAAACCTTTTAAAATTAAAGGTCAAAGCATCGACAAATGTAATTTGGTGATTGTGAATTCTCTTTTGTTAAAGCTCCTTCGGCTTTAACGAACACATTCTTATCACGTATCTCATGCTTCGCACTCGATTTTTTCCAAAATCTGAACGTTTCCACATTATGTTCAACACTTTTATATCAAATGTATATTACATTTATTTATGTACCTCGTCCTGGAATTGCTTATTCAGGTATTGCAAAATGAAGTACAAGTTTCATTTATCATGATTAATTTAATATTTGTCTCTTATTTTGCATACAATTTTATTCTCAGCTACCCTGAAAAATGTGTCATTTCAATAAATTTATATTATTACATTCATAATGTGCATTGGTATTGAAACATACGTATTTTCATTTTCTTGTCTTTATGATTGAAAAAAAGTGCGCATACTATAAGAAAAAAAAACAATTTTGTTATTAAACAAATCAGTGTTATCAGTGTTATTTTTTACAATTTAAACTAAAAATACGCATCCTAGTGTAAAGTGGTTTTGCGAAAATCTTGTAGACATAATTTAGGCGACAAATTTTGTCAAATAAAATGTTATTGTAGCTTGTGTCCGTTTTTCAAAAAGGTAATTTTTTTTCTAATATGTTTTCATAACAAGAGTTTATAACAAAATTTGTAGATCTTTTCTGGTTAAAAAACTTTTGTCTCTTCATTCATTTGTCGTCTCTTATGTCGTTTTTCCAAAAGTTTAATTTTTTAAATTTTAATCTTGTTTTTTACGTTTAAAATAAAATCCACTTGTTCTATCTCAAAAGTATAAGTAACAAATTTTTAGATCCTTTTTGGGTGAACAACTTTTGTTTATTAATTTTTTTTCGTACCTTGTGCCGTTTTCCAAAACATGTAATTTTTTTATTCTTAATATTATTTTTTACGAGTAAAACAAAAACTACGCGCCCTATAAAAAAATTATTAATGGCACATTTGTAGATTTTTTGTTAACAAATTTTTTTCTGTTTATTTTTTTTCGTATTTTGTGTCATTTCTCTAAAAATTCAATTTTTCTATTTGCAATGTATTTTTTTACGAATAAAACAAAAACTACGCGTTCTATCAAAAAGTGAGTTCTAACAAATTTGTAGATTTGTAGATTCGTATCTTGTATAGTTTGACCGCAAAATGGATTTTTTTATTTTTTGTGCGGTCAAAATTTGAATTTTCGATTTTTCAAGAAAATTCAAAATTTTTTATGACAATCTTGTAGGGTGTTCAAAATGCGACGTTTTTCTTCCTCTGACATTTTTTCATATCGTGCGTTGTTTGGCTTAAATATTTATAAATGACTCCTTTATGTATTTACTTTTGTAAATATAACTCTTTTTGATAAAAAAAAGTCATAAGGATAAATTGTTCGTCTTTTCGAGTACCACTAATAACCGTACATAGAATTCTTAAATTAAAAAAAAGTGGTCTCAAAAATTTTGAAAATGCGCTCATTTTTTGAATTTTTATCCAAAATGCCTGGCTAACGAACTTGACCTTCATTTTAGGACACTTGAAGAGTATATCAAAGCTCAATCGAATATTTCAATTCTTTCAAAAGTTATCGTGCTTACAGACTAAAAATCTACAGGCACACAGACACACGCACACAGGCAGACAGGCACATCCGCGAAAACCTGTTTTTTTGGTTCAGGGGGTCTCAAAACGTGGACATTTAACAAAAAAAAAGGGGGGGGGGTCAAATTTTGCACAAACCTTCTCTGATGAGAATGTAAAAAAGTTTTTCTCATATAAACAGAATAAACCATTTTTTGAAACTTTAAATCGGTACTGGTAGATCATAAAAATTTCAATAATAATAGGTCGATCGTTGCATCTCAGAGATGCGAACAAATACGCTAGATATCGTATTTTGAATATCAAAAAAGTTTTTCTCGTATAAACAAGGTAAAAGTTTTTTTTATTTATTGAGGTCAATAACAGTGATAACAATCGTAGTCGCACTTCATCGTTTTTTAGCCCTGTGAGTGGCTCCGCTCGAAATCCAGGAACAAATTTTGCAAACATTGTCTAGTCTGAGCCAATATTGACTTTGCTATTCTTTTTAATTCAGGAAGAAGATTTCTACAGCAAAATTTCCCATACTGTGAATAAAAAAAGAGTACTTTTTAAATATTTATATCAAACTTTCCTTTGTAAATCGACCTAATTACTGATCTCTTAAATAATGATTGTATGCTCGTCATTGCGATAAAGTTCATAAATAAATAACTTGTTTCGTAACTGTTTAGGGTTTACATTAAATTAATAAATATATAAAACTGGATTGGGAAGGAACACATAATGTGTTCGAAATAGATTATGAATAATATGTTGCATGTACCTCAAGACTCTCCCTGCGAGCGGATTCTTCATAACATTGGTTGCATTCGAACTGTGCAATTGCAGTCGAGTATTCCTTATAATATGCCAGACAGAAATCTATGTCTTCAGAAAATGTTCCTCTTTCCTCCACAGGTGGGACCAGGGCCTATTGAGAAAGGAAAGCCAAACGATTACAGAATTTTTAAAATTTTTTAAATTAAAAAAATATTTAAATATTCAACATTATCCCTGCCAACTAACATTAACATCAGCGTGCAATTGATCCGCAACGGCAGTTAATTGGAGTATAGATGTATGACGTAATCTTGCCAGTTTCAGCCTAAACTCTGCGAAGACGGGCTGTAAAAATAAGAAGTAATGGTAAAATTGGATTCAAATAATATTTTAAATTTCACTGTTTAATTTTTAATATATATTTGAATGTAATTATACAAAAATCTAAGAGAGGAACTCCACGCTGAACTCACAATAATCAAAATTCCTCTCCTCGAGTTTTTTCTTTAACTTGCACAAATCTATGGATTTTTGTTATTTTTTAAATACTTCAATCTGAGCCAAGTTTATTTTTTTTACTGCTTTACAAATAGTGGGACAAATGATTTTTAAAATAGCACAAATAAACTGGCAGTTGAAATTTCTCCTAATGTGTGTAAATTAGAGTGGTCCAAAAAAGCTTTTTTGTTGCTAGAGTGCAAGGCTCCCTTCTATTTTGTGAGGTTCTCGGCAAAAGGTATTGCTTTTTTTGTTTTGTTAATATTTACTTTCCATAAATTGAATTTCAGGCACTTCTTAAGAAATATTCAAGGAATCGTTTCCACCTCATGAAGTTTAAATTGGACGCCCCACCCACTTTCTGTTATGCCCGCAATATGTCCTAAAAATTAAAAATAGCAGTTTTTTTAATTCATGTTAGAAACGGGTTGTTTTTCCATTTTTTTCATTATGAATTTTTTGTATTCGATAAATGAAGTTAAAACAATTTATATTTGCTTCAATTTTTGTTTTTCTACCAAATCACGAAAAGTTCATATTTTTTCGAATCAATGACACAATTCATGAATTTTAGGAGAAATATGATTGTCGAAGACATTTTGTAATTTTTTAAACAATTTCTAACTACTTAAATTTTTTTCATGTGAAATCATGAAAATGTAGGACTTTCTTGAACTAATTACTTACTTAATAGATGTTAGGAATAATATTTTTTGTTCAAGACATTATTAAGTTGTTTATTGAACCATTCCTAATCATCCACTTCTGACTTTTCATGGGAAAGGTTGCGAAATTCCTTGTTTTTTAAATTCTCTAAAACTGTTTCTGTCATTATTAAGATATTGTTTCTTTCAGAAGTTGTTGCTCAATTGTTAATATCTGTATTAGTAATATAATGAAAAAAATAGTTTAAATAAACAATAATTGTTTGCACAGTTGAGGTATTACTTCTTTATAATAAGGGACATGGGTAAGGAGATTGAAAAATCTAGAATTTCCTCCACCTAGTGTTGTTTAACTCAGGAAAATAATAAACTTAAATTATTTGGTGGGAAAAAATTAAACAAATGGAAATTGTTTCATCAATTGCAAAACGTCTTGAACCAAAAATGATACTCCTAAAATTCATACAGTGTATCATTAATTCCAGATAATACCAACTTTTTATGATTTGGAATGAAAACAAAAATTGAAAGAAATAAAAATTACGCCTGCGAAGTACATACAAGTACTATGGATGTGTTCACTATAGGTTTATTTATTTACGCTCATTTTATGAACATTTTGCTTCCTCATAGGCATGAACTAAATTTGCTTCCTCATAGAGGGAGGTTTTTCTCTAACAAAAGAAAAAAATGGATACTTTCAATATTTTTCAAGCTTATTTTTCTGTCTTACCGAAAATCTTATTTTCAGAAAATCAGAGAGCTCATCAACATGTAAATCGCTGTGTTCTATTCCAAATTAATTAAAAAAAAGGTTTTTTCATGCAAACAATGTAACCTTTTTTTAAAATCTGTAAGTCGCTATTGATTGATCAATAATGGTTATCGAAAGTTCGTCAATAGGTCAATCTACGCGTCTCGAAGACTCGAACAATTACATCAAATATAATACTTTTATATTCCCAATTTGAAAAAATCCTCTTAAACATAAAGTAAACAATTTTGCTAACAAATTTAAAAATGTTATCGGTAGGTTATGGTGCGTCGTGAGAGGTTCTTCACTTGGGCAATCGATGCGTCTCAAAGACGCAAACAAATATATAATATACATTACTGTTGTATTTCCAATATTAAAAAAGTTTTCCTCATATCAAGAAGATAAACAATATATTTTTTAATTTTATATATAGGTATTTCTAGGTCATAAGAGGTCCTAGAAGGTTCGTCAGAAACTTACTTCAGAAACAGTACTGTAGTACTCCTAATATAGTACTATAGTACTCAATAGGTATTTCTACGTGGCTCAAAGGCCCGAACAAACATGTCTGATACAGTAATGATAGTATTCTTAATATGTACAAAGTTTTTCTTATATAAACAGAATACGCAATTTTTTTTACTTCATAAATTGGTACTGGTGGGTCACACTGAGAAAAATGAATAGTTGGGGCTACTACCTTTTTATTAGTAAAGCATTCATTGGTTCTTACAACTGTTCAGTTAGTAACACCAACTAAGCAAGTAGTCGGTTTAGGAAGCCGTTTGTAGTACTCGTGACTAGTTTACATTAGTAACGTTTTAGTAGTCAGATGTACTAATAAATTAGTCATCTGTACTACTAATTGATTTTTCTGACAAATTAAAGTAGTTGGCTTAACTATTTTATTTGCTACCGTGGTTGGTACGACTGAGAATGCGACAAAGGTACCAACATACCTGCGGTAAAACGAGGGAGAACGTTTAGACATGGCCGTCATAACTCGTTGCTCACTTGATGTCTCGTTCATAATTCATTGATGGAAGTATCAGATGTGTTGCAAAGTTTAGGCTTCGGGGATTTTATCGAAGAATTTGAATGTATGTATAAGAAATTGAAAAATAAAACGAGTTTTAAGTTTTACTGGAAATCCTAACCTACAAAGTGCATCTGCAATTAGAAAGATCCCAGTGGGCATAGGCATATTTTTTTAGAACATCTTATCAGCTGAACTGACATCAGTGTCCCTAAGATGTCCCAAAAAAAAGATGCCCGCGTGCCCACTGTGATCTTTCCAATTCAGATTTCGATAGTATAGTGACAGATATTTTAATTAGTCCCTGTGACAAAAAGAAAATAGTTATACCTACAAATTTGTTAGTAGACATGACAAACTATATTAGTAAGGTCAGCTACCTACAGACAGTCGTTTTGACAAACTGAAATAGTTAGTCTACCTAATTAAATAGTAACGGCAACTACTCGTGCCCCAACTAACAAAAATAGTTCTCACTACTAACTAAATAGCAGTACCATTATTTACTAACTAAAATAGTTGTCCCAACAATTTTATTAGTTGTCCCAACTAATCTTTGTTTTCAGCATAAAGATTCAACAATAGGTCAGTGATGCTCCTCAAAGATGCGAAAAAATAGACTAGATATGGTATTATTATATTTTGGGGATACCGACGTCCCTGCCTTTTTCCCTCCCAGCTATTGACCTGCGGGTAGTTAAACTTTTTTCAGTAACATAATTCAAAATTGATGCAAGAACGGAAAAGATTCCTTGATTGGAGGCAAATCGATTGATCTATAATATTAATACACTTTATTGAAGACTAAGGAAGATATGCTCATTTATAATATATGAGTCATCTGTTTCAAACAGAAAAACTTTTTTCATTGACATAATTCAAAGTTGACGCATGAATAGAAAAGACTTTTTGAACCTAAGTTTTCAAATAGGGTAATTCTGACAATTTTTGTAAAGAAATCATAAAGCTGGGAAAGGGATAGGGTGCGACAGAACTTTTCCCATCCCTTTTCCAGCTCGAAAAATTATCATTTCGAATACAAAATTTGATTTGTCTGATTTGTCTTTGTGTTAAAAAATTGGTTTGTATTATTTTGTAGTTTTGCATTTTTTGTAAATTTCTATTTTTAAATTGATAAAAATGAAGACTGTGGTTTGTCTGTTATCGAAAAAAATAACTAATGCTTCCTCTATGAGGAAGCAAATACATTTGCTAACGGGAAGCAAAGTGTTCGTGAAATGAGCACCATATAATTATAAATACAAACAAAGTGGAAACACTCGAGATCGAATTCACAGCTAGTTTTAAAGTGTACTTGAATCACGTTACAAAACTGCACATTTTAAGCCATAAAACAACTTCCTATCTAAAAATTACGAGTATATTTATAATATAATACGTGTAATTCAATCATAAACAGTATGAAATACACTTACTGAAATATGGTAAATACAACTTATTTATATTTGTGGTATAAAGCTGTAATATATGTGTTGCTATTATATGAAATGTGCAATTCTATAAACATTAACCATTTAAAGTACCATGTTAATGTTAAAAGCCCGGGTGTACGTCTTAATATTGACGAATTTGAAGAAAAAAAATAATGCAAATTTCTTTTTCCGTGAAACTTGCAAAAAGAAAGAATAAAATTTAATTGTTTAAGATAATAATTATTTTTTTTACAATCGAGGTATAACTTCCTTATAATAAGCGACATCGCATAAAGAGATTAAAAAAGCTTGAATTTTCTCCAGCTTTCCAATAAAAATGCAGAAGTGAATGATTATTACTTGTTTAAACATTTAATAATGTCTTTAACAAAAAAAACCTCTCCTATTATCCACTAAGTGTGTAATTAGTTCCAGAAAATACTAAATTTAAATAATTTGGTGGGAAGGAAATTAAACAAGTTAAAATTGTTTAAACGATTGCAAAACATCTTCAACCAAAAATATTACTCCTAAAATTCATTAAGTGTGTCATTAATTCTAGAAAATAGAAACTTTTTATGATTTGGAATGAAAATAAAAATTGAAACAAATAATTTTTATTAAACAATTGAAAAATTCCTTAAACAAAAAATAATATTCTCGACATTCTTTTACTGTGTGATTAATCCTAAAAAATACTAACTTAACATGATTTACAAGGAAAATACAAATTAAAAAATAATAATAATTGTTTGACCAATTATTTCTGGGCACAATATAAAGTGTTTGGGGAGTCAAATTTAAAAGTTATGGGGTGGAAATTATTCCTTTAATATTTCCTAACTAATTACTGAAATTCAATTTAAAAAAAGTTAATAGAAAACAGTTGTTTTCCCATTTTTCCGAAAGCTTTGTTTTTTCCCATTTAAAATCGAATTTTCTTTCTAAAAGCTCGGATGTACGACCTAATATTGACGAATTTGGTAAAAAAAATTTTTGAGTTCATTTTGGGACCACTTGTAGTATAAATTTTAAAGATTCTATCTAAATTTGAATCAGTGAGAAATGGGTCATTGAATCAGATCAGTAAAAATCAGTTGCAGTATGTGAATTTGACGTGGTGATACTCAAGTTTTAATACATACATTAATTATTAGATGTGAGAATTGATAATTTGTAAAAATATGTGGGTCACTTACTGCGAAGGTACAGAAAGCCAGTAAGGAGAAAATCGCACTCTTCATGATCGAAAAATTGCTTAAATTTGTACTTCGTAGCAAAGATGAACCACAAGTATTTCAATGCTATCGGTAAAGTTGTATTTTTATACTCAATATGTAGTACGTAAAATGTTTATCTAGATTGCGGAAGAGCAATTAAAAGTAGAGTCCGGAAATAATTACGAAATTAGCATGATTTGAAACTATGCCAAGGTGAGGTCGGATCAACAAAAATATGTTTTGATGATTTCGAAAGATATTGACTTATTTCACATTTATACGACGCTAAAAATTCTGGCCAAAGTTCCGTGTATGGCTGAATCCAAGTTAAATATTAGACACAAATATAAAAACTTCTTTGGTCAATGACATATTTGGAAATATGTTTTGCGTAGTTTCTAATTCAAAATTTGTTTACATTATAGTAACCCACCACAAAATTTATAATTATTTGATACGGTTTTAGCCACAGTGAGCATTAGAAACATCATTCTAAACCCGAGTAAAAAAAAATCTGCCCGCTTCGCGGGCACATTCTCATCGCGCGCTTCGCGCGCGGCTCGCTTCGCTCGCAAGTTTGAGCGCGCCTATGTACGCCTATGCTCGATTATGTACTCACCTCGCGCTACGCGCTCGGGCATATTTACATCGCGCTTTACGCTCGGCTCCTCTAGATTTTTGAACTTCGCGTTCGACTTCGATGAAAAGAAAAAGTTTGTTTGCAAATATTATAAAATTATCAAAACCTCTACATATTAAGTGATTGTTAAATTTGTTTTTATTTTAGACTGAAAAGGAACTTTATTTACTCAAGGTTCTATCGACCTTAAGGAACACATTCTCATCCAGACACTCGCGCTTCGCGCTCGATATTTTATTTGAAAATCATTTGAACCGTATGATAGAAACAAAATAGTTTGAGTGCACTTACGGCGTGCGATTTGGTAAATACACTGAGCGCGCACTTTGTGCTTCGTGATATATGTTCTTCATATACAAATTACTAAATTTGTATTTGATTTTAAATGAAAAGTAATGATATAATTCAGGCGACAAATTTTATTAGTTAACATTTTATTTTAGCTTGTGTCGCTTATCAAAAAAGTTAATTTTTTCATTTTGAATATATTCTTACCACAAAAATTGATTACGGGTTTGTAAGTCTTTTTTGAATGCAAAATTTTTGTTCATTTATATGTTTTCGTACCTTGCATTGTTTTTTCAAAAATTTGATTTTTTTTACTGTCAATGTTATTTTCACGAATAAAACAAAAACCACGCATCCTATCGAAACAAATTTTGTTTCGGTCATTTTTTCGTAGCTGGTAATATTCGTCTGAAAATTTGATTTTTCTATTTCCAATGCTGTTTTTTACGAATAAAACAATAACTACGCGTCATATCAAAAAGTGAATGATAAGAAATTTGTAGATCTTTTTTAGGTGCACAATTTTGGTGAGATGATCTTTTCTGTTATCTTGCATAGTTTGACAGCAAAATGGCTTTTTTTATTTTTCATTAATTTTTTGTGCGATCAAAATTTGAATTTTTTATTTTTCAAAAAATTCAAAAAGTTGTTATGAAAATATTATAGGGTGTTCAGGAATCAACGTTTTTCTCCTCTTGACTTTTTTTCATATCGTGCTTTTTTCGGCTTAAAATGTTCATTTTCGTTTGTTTTTTGGAATTTTGAAAATGCTATAACTCCAGTAATTTTTTTTTTATCACAAAAAGTCATAAGAATATTTTGTTCGTCATTTTGCGTACTACTAATAACCGTACATAGAATTTTCAAATCTTCAAAAAAAGTGGTCTCAAAAATTTTCAAAATGTGCTCACTTTTTGGATTTTCATCCAAAATAGCTGGTTAACGAACTCGTTCTCTATTTTTCGGCCATAAAAAAGTGTGCCAAAGCTCAATCAAATCTGATCATTTTTTCGAAAGTTATCGTGGCTACAGACAGACAGACTACAGACAGACAGACACCTTCGTAAAAATCGTTTTTTCTGACTCAGGAGGTCTCAAAACGTGGAGATTTGATGAAAACCGACTATGTCAAATTTTACATAAAACCAATACCTTCTCATTAGAATGAGAATGTAAAAAGTCCCATTGAGATCCTAGATAAAGTCCGGCTACAGTAGTAGATATGAGGCAACTCAGTACTAGCAAAGTTCGATTTGATTTTTTTGTTGAATATTTTGCAAGTGTTGATGGGATTTATGTCCAAAAAAAGTACTGCTGGTATAAAACTTAAGTAACAAAAGAGTTTAAAGTATGTCCCGTTTCGCTAAGATTTTTTTGGCAAATGTAGCGGAAAATTTCCACTTATTTTTTTGCACCAGGACTTTTTTAGGACAAAAGTACCGGAAAAGTCTTACGCAATTATTTAAAAAAATTTACTCTTCCGAAATAGTTTCTGGGACTTCTGGGGAGTTCAAAGTATTTTCAATATTTTAGGGTATTTTAAAATATTCTAAGGCAGTTTCGACTGATTTCAAAAGATTTCAAAGGACTTGAAATATTTTAGGGAACTATTTGAAATATTTCAAGATATTTTAAAATATTCCAAGGATTTTTTCATTTATTTCAATAATTCTAAGGAAATTTAAATAATTTAAAATAACGTAAGATATTTTAAAAGTTTCCAAATGATATCAGATTTCGGAGGACTTCAGTGATTTTATGGGATCTCACGCCTACCCTGAAAGGGAAATGGCTTAATGGTATACTACACCTACTACAGTCTCATGTTATTTCGATAAATTTTCCTTGATTTCAGGAAATATCGTGAAATTTCAAAGAATTTTACAGTATTTCATAATATTTAAATGAATTTTAAAGAATTTATTCCCAAAAAGTGAGTGGTTCCGTAGGATGTCATAGTTAGAAGAAATAAAATATTTTTGCAATTCATTTGAAATCTTCAAAATTAAAAAAAAAATTTAATTGTTTTGAATTCTTTGGAATTTTCTTGAATTTTTTTAATTCACTTTCACTCTTCTAAATTCACTCAATTCTACTCAATTCAATGGATTACTTTTTTTTTAATTCATCTTGAATTCCTTTGAATTTTTCTAAACTCATTAGAAACCTACTGAATTCAATTGATTTTTTCATATTTTTTATTTTCTTCCAATTCACTTGAATTTTGTTTTAATTCACCTTGAATTTTGATGACTTTCATCGATTTCTTCTCATTTGTCTGAAATTCTTCTAAATTTACTCCAATTTGACTGAAATCAAGGGAACTTCGATTTTTTTCAAATTGATTCGAGTTCTTTTGAATTTAACGTGAATTGTTTTGAAGTCTTATGAATCGATTTTTTTAAAATTCTTTTAAATTCAAAAGAACATTAGTAACATAACATGACGCTGCATAAATATTAATTTTCAGGAAAAAGGAACTGATTTGATAATTTAAAAAATTGTACATTTTTGTTTATAATCGATCTGAACTTCACTTACATATTAAAATTAGAAATATTTGGAATTTGAAAATTATTTAGAATTTCAATTCTTATGCTTGAAAAGGTATTAAAAATGGAATTAATAAGGCTTTCTCATCGAAAGTGTGTAATCGAAATTTGAATTAGATTTCAAAATTTGGAAATAATCGAAAATTGAAAAAAAAAAACTGAATCTTGAAAGCTTTAGTTGTAAAGCTCATGTTTACATTCATAGAAATTATGAAAAAAAATGTTTCTAGCCAGCTTTTCAGTTTAAAAAAAATGTACTACTTTTGAAGTAAAAGAAAAATGATGTCAATTAATGTTTTCTAATTGATGGTTTTCTTTTTTGTTTCAGGTAAGTTCCAGCTGTGATTACGTATTTCGAAGTTTTCAGCACTATGGTAATATGAAAAATTATAATGCACTCTATAAAGTTATCTGGACATCAGATAACGAATTTATGACGATTTACTTTTAGGATTTAAAAGGTTTAAGAACTTAGGCGTTTTAATGCAATTAAAATATGGATTTAAGCAAAAAGCAAAAGCCTTCGATTTAAAAATTCCAAAATGAGCTTATTTCCGTAAATATACGTGGAATATAAAAATAATTAAAAATTTTATATTTGAGAATGAAATGAAATTGCAAGTATTGAGGTTTTTATAAAATTTTAAAGTAATTGAAACTGTAACAAGATTTCGAAAATTCCAAATAAATGGAAATTAATCTGCTAATTTTAAAACGGCCATTTGATGAAATAGTGAGAGCCAACTTTTTAAATATTTACCGAAAATTCAATCTCCTAAAAGTAGCATTCTTTCTTTTTGTGTTGAATGACTTTGATTTTGAAGTTTATTGTTCATTATTGTTAATAATTAAATTTTTAATTTACTTTTATGTTAAATTATTCTCCTATCAAAGGACCTTAGAAAAGTTAAAACAGGATGATTAAACTAATTTGAGTCCTTTTTGAAAAAGCGGAATTCATAATATTATTTTCTAATTTTTGAATACTGAGATCTTATTTTATAATAAGAAATCATAGAAATTGAGTGACTAATATTCCACTTTTCAATAATTGTTATTAAAATATGCTCAAAAGGTATACAAAAATATTAAAATTGTAAATAGTTGTTGGTGGGAAGTTTTCTGCTTTAGAGTTCAAAAGATTTAAATTTAATTAGTTAATAATTGCACTAAACTTCTAGAAATGGAATTTTTTGAAAAAGTGCCGAATCATTTTTTTTTTCATTTTAGGCTTACGCTATTTAAGGGGTATCTCCAAAATACCTCTACATATTTTTTTTTAATTAAAAAATATTTGTAAAGTAAACTATTTCGCAGAATTTCTAGGATTTGAACCGATTTTTAGAGATTTTAAGGGATTTCGAGTAATTTTAGTGGCTTGTAATTGATTTCAAGGGATTTCAAGTGATTCAGAAAGATTCCCATAGTTTTTAAAGATTTTGATGCATTTTAAAAGGATTTCAAATATTTCGAAATATTGAATGGAATTTCAAGGATTTTAACCGTCTAAAGAATAATTAAATATAATATAATAAGAATAAATAATAACAAATAACAAATAATAATAAATAGAATAATAATAAATAAATATAATATAATGATATAATGTGTATAATGGGGCGAAATGAAAGTGTTAAAATTAATCAATCGCTTAAGCTGAGGGGAAAAAATGTGGGTTGACATCCGAAAAAAGAAAAAAAATTGAAATCCGTTAATATCGGGCGATTTTTTATATGTACAGTTTTTTCTAGTCGTTATTTCGCTTTCATACAAAAATTCTTGTGATGTTTAAAACGTTCCAAAAGTCGCAAAAAATTCCAAAGAATCAAATTTTCAACATTCCTAAACCATGATTTTTTTTTGCGAAAAAGAAAAATCATAACATGTTTTCTTAGTTCAAGCTAAAGAAATTTCAGGTTTGACATATTAAACTTTTTCCAAAATGTGTGCATGAGACTCAATCTAAAAAAAATATGTTTTTTGCATATTTTCAAAAAATTCTAAATTAGGCAAAACAACTTTTTTTTAATTTATAATTTTTTATTATTGTTTACTAACAAAAACTGTACATATAAAGAAAGCCAACATTTTCAAACCAATAAGATTTTTTTTCATTATTTCGCTTTCATACAAAATTTGTTGTGATGTTTAAAACGTTCCCAAACTCGCAAAAAAAATCCAAAGTATCAAATTTTCAAAATTCCTAAACCATGATTTTTTTTGCGAAAAAGAAAAATCATAAGATGTTTTCTTAGTTCAAGCTGAGGAAATTTCAGGTTTGACATATTAAACTTTTTCCAAAATCCTAAGTTAGGCAAAACAGCTTTGTTTCAAATTTATAATTTTTTATTATTGTTTACCAACAAAAACTGTACATATAAAAAAAGCCAAAATTTTCAAACCAATAAGCATTTTTTTTCGAAATTTCAATTTTCAAATAAGAAAAAAATAACAGAAGCTATCAACTGATTTTATTATACCCCCCCCCCCCCCTTCGGACGCTAACCCACATGTTTTTCCCCATCAGCTGAAACGATTCGATTAATTTGAGCATTTTCACTCCGCCCTAGTTTCAATTAGCAGATTTTTAAAGAATAATTAAAAAGGGAAATCTTACGTCAGAAATGCTTAGGGTCCCCACCTCCCCGTAAGTAAGGCTTTCTTAATCAGATGTAAAAAAATTGGAAATAAATGGAAAATAATCTGCTCATTTTGCAACATCCGTTTGATAAAGTGGTTAAAACCAACTGTTTTGTAATATGTACAAAAAATGTAATCTTTTAAGAATAGCATTTTTTATTGAATTATGTTTTCAAGTTTCTTGGTCATGATTGTAAATAATTAAAATTAACATTTATTTTCGCTTTAAATTATTCTCATATAATCTGGAATTTTTTTTTAATGCGTCACGAACATGTTTCCGACTTTTATAGAAAGCTTATCTACAATATGTTTGAAGTAAAAAGACACATTTAACTGATAAAATTATGAATTTCTGGATTATTTGCCTTGAAGGAGCGAACTTAATCTTAGTACTGAAACTCTCAAGAACATGAAACGAGCCTTTATCGAGTTTATGAATTCGCATCGAAGATAGTTGGCTATGAGTTAAATTAAGCTGTAACTTTTAAGAGACTCATTTCGCTGGCTCTAACATACGTAATTAAATTTAGATAAGGGAAACTATAATCAAAACGTTAAATGCTTGCTTCCATGTAATCAAATTATAATTCCTTTGCTATAGACTTTACCGAAGATTAATGATCCTACCACTATCAAAAGTCAATTTCGTACTCTTTTATACAAGTTTTATACCGCCAGTTGTCTTTGATAAGTCTATCTGACTGACATTCTTGACTATGGTCTTATCGCAGACAGGCGATGTCGATTTGTCTGACCATGTATGACACTTTTCTACTAGCAACATCAAATTCTGACTCGTCACTTTCCTCCTTCAAGGCTCATAAAGATTCCCTGTTTATGCAAATATGTGTCGTATGTTTAAATCCTTTTAGAATATGGAAAGCTTTGTATTAATTGTTTCTTGTGTCTTCATAAATATAAAATCAGGAATGTATAAAAGTCTTATGCAATTAAAATATTATTAAAAAAATGTCGAATACGCTTGGCATCAAAATGTCATTCTAATGTAAAAAACAAGATTTTTTACATTATTAGTATAGTAGTGAAATTTAATAAATTATTGACAATTCTTCACATTTTAGAATAAAATTTTGCAGTTGAAAATATTTAATTAAAATAAAAGTAATCATCGCATTCGACTGTATTATGTTTATATGATATTAAAATATAAAATTATACTTTGTTATTAAGAGATATGAACACTTTAAAACATCTGAAAGAATTGTTAAACAGATCCTATTACTTTTACGTACTCATTTTTAGACAATTATTTGTTTTCTAATAATTAAATTACCGCCATTCATCGCTGAATATGCTATTTGTGAGTACGTTAGTATTTAATTTTTGCTAAGCCAGGAGCTCAATAAATAATTACTGAACTCACATATTTAAATTTAACAAAACAGAAAAAAATGTTCAAAGATCTTTTAAGTTTTTTTACTTTTTTTTAGACCTACTTTTTTATAGCAAAGAAACTGTGAACGTTATTAGGATGAAATCTGGTTCAAATCGGATAAATTATTTAAAATATTTTACAATAATAATAACAAGAAAAAACTGCAAATCTATTTTCTCGATAGAACAATGGGTAAGAATTTAAATTAAGAGAATTTATGATAAATTTATATGTTAAAAAATGTTTAGTGTTCTTATGTAATTAAAAAATGTTAATGTATAGAATTCCTGAAAAACAAAACAAGAATTCAACGATCAAATTTGGACAAACACCACAAAATGCTCCTATTGCAATTCCAAAAAACAAAAAAATTTGTTTTTTTGCTCAAAAATAAAAAAGTGGAAAGAAAAATGAGAAGGCAACCAACCACATCCCCTTCCTTCTCTTTTTTATTTCTTTCGTCTTTTTTATTTGTATTATTATCAAATCACAATATAAAAGCATGCACAATATTTACCAACGTTTCGGTGCTCACACAGCACCCTTATCAAGGCAAGAAAAATTAGC
>CAKNYM010046314.1:120403-137246 GCA_932195095.1 Andricus curvator
TCCTAGATAGCGCCAAGAATGGGACTAGACAGCAGAAAGGTTTGAATTAAACACGTAGTAAAACTAGAAAGCGCCAGTGTAGCGCCAGGCTAGTATTGCGTGAATAGGCAGACTTGAGAAAAACGGTACTGGCTTTAGCATGATTCAAGACTGCCACGGAATTTTTCCACACGGGACCCAGTGAGAACGAGAATTTCGTTGGGAGAACCTACGTTTTGCCGAACCCAGGAACCCTGGATTGCAAAAACACTAATAAGTAGTACAGCAATGATGTCCGAAGATTTGACTCATAAGAGTTCGTACGTAAGGCTATTCTCACCGCGTTATGGTGTTTCGGAGTTATGGGGTTATTGGAGAATATGGGCTTAAGGCTCAAGAAGCATGCATGGCTCGAACATACTGTGTTCCAGGGCTTCAACGCGCATATTTCTCTTTTTTACCGGGTTCGGGGGTTTTGGGGTTATGGAATGTTGAGGTTAAGGGGTTATGGGTTTAAGGGTTTAAGGGGTTATGGGGATTGAGTGGTCAATGGATAGAGGATTTATTAGGTTTTTGGGCCTATTTTTTAAGGTTATGGAAAATCCTGACGTGATGGGGTTAAATGGACCCCGAATTTGGATTCAGCTACCCCAAAAACATGATAGACATAGTCAGACTCCAGGGGTAATTTTCTCGATTTTTTTTGTGGAGCTGTGTTATATTTAAAAGAATCTATTCCTCTATTATTCCCCTCTTTGTGTGAAAAATCATCCTATTTCCCCTATTTTGAGAGCATTTTGGACTTCTAAAAAATATAAATACATAAAATAAATTACGAGAGTGGTGGTCTCAGAAATCGGAACAGTTTCTTAAAATTGCCATTGGCCCATTCGACTCGATTTCTGGCGCCAATGCACTCAGAAAATGATAATTATACTATATATACTTATATTCAGGTTGTACGTCTACCGTTGCGTTGCTCTTAGGGGACCTGCCCCAGTGCACAATAAATACTTGTCCGTCTCTTTCTTACATTCTGACATGCTCTGTGCTCTCATTCCCTCTTTCTCGTTCGCTTTTGCTCCCTCCCACGGAACTAATTCCTCAAGAGCCAGTTTAGGTATTTGTATTTTAATTAGCTCCTCCTTTACGATGCCCGTTTGTTCTGCCGACTCCCGGCCACGGCCCTTGCATCGCGTCGTACGTCTCCGGCCGATTCGCTCCTCAACCCCTCCAATCGTTTAATCATAATCTAATAACTGGCTGAAACAAAAAAGGAACTGGACAAGCGCGCCTTCGCAAACTGCCGAGACGCACGTGTGTGCGCGTGCTGAGCTGTTTACACACGTCCACATATTTACACATGAGCGTGTCCAGTTTACCAGTTATTTCGTAGTGTAAGTGCCGTACTTATAAGGGTATGTCTTTGCGATCCTATCTATCGAAAACTCTACTTATCACGCGACTTGGAAGTTGTTTGACGTTTAAGTACTCATGCACCTAGAATATAATATACATATACAGGGTGTTTCAAAATTAGAGTCTCGATATCTAGGGTCAATCCATTTTCTTCATATCAGGTGCTTCACTGCATATGCGCCGTACTTATAAGAGTATGTCTTTGCGATCCTATATCTATCGCAAACTCTACTCTTGGAGGTCTGTCAGGAAAGAATCCGACCTCGTGGTGTACCGGGAATTAGAGTTGATTCTGGTCAATGGCGATTCAAAATACTCTCCTTTGGAAGCCACAACCTTCTTCCAGCGATCCTCCCACTTTCAGAAGCACTTCTTAAAGTCACCTTTCGGAATAGCTAACAGCTGCTTTCTCGTATTCTGTTTTATTTCCTCTACGTCTTGAAATCGGTTTCCATTTATAGGATACTTCGATTTGAGAAACAGCCAGAAATCACAGGGTGCCAGGTCAGGACTCTATGGGGGCTGCCGAAGTTGTGTAAGGGCGTGTTTCACCAGAAATTGCTGAATAAGCTGCGATGAATGAGCAGTTGCGTTGTCGTTGTGAAGGATCCAGTCACCTCTTTTCCACAAATCAGGCAAAAAATTTCCGAAACAATAGTTTTTGGAATCCCGAGGTCTTCCTCTATCTCTGTCACTCTATAAGTATCACTCATTAACTCATTACCATACACTTTCCGAATCATAACGATCGTAACGACAACGAATTTTTTAAATAAATTTTTTAAATACGTGGTCAGTTTTCTATCCGACTTTTCAGATGGTGGTCTAGATGGGTAAATGGCTTCAGCTTCTTTGGAATTTATTTTTTCATGTACCACAGAATTTTTTTGACTTTCTGATATTTGCGTTCTTGGAGAAACAAAATTCCAGACGTCCTAGGAGCAACAGAGAATTTTTTAGAAATTTTCAAAGTCCGTGGTTAGGTGAAAATCCAAATGTACCTATGCTGGTCTGTAAATGGCTACAGCTTCTTTGGAATTTATTTTTTCATTTAGAACCGAGTTTCTTTGGCTTCCAGGTACACTCGAACTTGGATTGTATATAATTCGGGCTTGGTCGACAATTGGCCTTGAAGCCATTTTGCAGACAGTCGGAAAGTAAACAGTCAGGGCCGTGTGGACCGCTTCCAATTGGAACACATAATATTACGCAATATACGCGAAGGAGCGCCCACGCACTGCTTCTTTCCCCTACGCTCCTGATGTGTCCGTATGGTTGAGTAATCCCACTCTCAGTCCCAGACCGCCGCGGCAGCGCTTCTCGGAATTATTGAATCCAAGCTGAGTAAATCCAAGTTCGAGTGTACTTCCCTCAATTTTCCCTAGGCAATAATGAATATTACATAGGATCGAGGAATTTATAATTCAAGTGTAAGTAAGGGATGTGTAGAAATTTAAAAACCAGAATTCGAATTTATTCACGTTTTTAATGATGATGGTTGTTCATAGTTCCTCTTATAGAAATTTTCTGACTTTAACACGTTTTCCCAAAATCCCTGACTTTTCCATGATTTCCAGGTTTTCCCTGAGCTGCGGTCACACTGGGGCCTCTCTTTAATTAATAATGGGCAGAAAAAATAGGTCTTGGGGGAAAAATATCCATATATAGTTTTAAAAATTTCAGTTTTATTACTGATAGTCTTGTTTAAAGAGGACAGATTATTTTTCATGACAAAATTTGAAACATAAAAAAAACTTTTTTTCGTCAAAAACTGTCAGCTATAAGCAAATAATTATATTTCCCAAAGTAATGAAAATATCGCGCTGGAATTTTGTGAAATAATAGAGAATATATCAATACACCGCTGTTTTTTGTCAAAAATCCAATTTACAAATTTTCTATAATAAAAAAACAAGATTTCAGAACAGCTAATATATAATTCACTTTAGCATTCTTTTATATATTAATTGGAGAATGAAAGCAGCTTAAGAAGCTTAAGAAGCTTAACTTCAGTGTCCAAGCGAACACATAAAATTGTTACTCATTCACAGAATTTGAAGAATTAAATAATTTATTTATGTTTTAAATTTACATTCTAGCATTTACCGCTACATTCCATAAGTTTATATGCAACAAAAATGCTATGAAAAAATTATGCATTCATTACTTAGCTCACACATAATTAAAAATAATATTTTGAAATCTTTTATTCGTGTAAATTTATGGTTTTGCTCTGTTTTCATTTAATTTATTGAACTCAATATTCGAGCAAATTGCTATTACCGGATACATTACTGATACACTGACAGTTATTATCACATTTCAAAATAAAAAACCTGATTATGATCTATTAATTAAATAGCATATCTAAATAGTGATAATAAATTTATTAATCCAGTCTTTAATCAAGTTCCATAAATTGTATAGCTAGTAGATACATTACAGTGAATAATTAAAATTGCAATTATTTGAAGAAAGTACAGCGATAAGTATAATTTCCAATCTATACAAATATTCTGAGTGGCTTATTTATTTCTAAGTTTTAGGTACACTATAAATATTTAGACACGGCCTCATTATTTTAATTACAAATTTCTAAAAATTATACCAACGGCCATACCACGCTGAAAAACCCAGTTCTCGTCAGATCACTGAAGTTAAGCAGCGTTGGACGCGGTTAGTACTTGGATGGGTGACCATTCAAGAATACTGACATGAGTGCTGTTGGCACATCGTGGGTGTGGTGAGCCCACACTTGTAGTTATTTATAACTACAAGAAAAACCTAGAAACACTACCCGAATCGGGTAGTGTCACGCCTACCCTGAAAGGGAAATGGTTTAATGGTATATATATATACTAATGATACTAATGGATTTTTGACGATTTTTTATTTCTTTTTGTTATAATAAGTACGTATCATTATGTTTTTTACTTATTTTGGTTAATTGTGGAACACCTTGTATAACTTGTGAACTTGCGAATGCTATATAATTTTTCGTATAAAAGTTCGTGACTCGTCCAATTGTGGAACTCCAAGGCTGTGCACGCAGGGTGAAAACTCTGGATCGCTAGCCTGACGTCTCTGAAAGAGAGAGATAGAGCTCTCTCTTTCTCTCTCTTTAAAATGCAGCTGTGAGAATTCATAAATTCCGCTACTTTTCTTCTACTCATAAAAAGAAAATAATAATTTAAAGTTCTAGGAAATTTTCAAGCCACACATAAAACTTACAATTTGCAAAAAAGAAAATTTTGCTGCAAAAATTGCTGTCTAACCTGCAAGATTTCAAAATATAAACCTACTGTAAATTTTAATTAGCGCTCATTTCACTAGAAAATGTAATTACTAGAGTCAAATGCATTCATTAAAAATTCAGTAATGATTGTAGACTATATTATTCAAACACTGTTAACAACAAGTATAAGGATCTGTGACATTTTTTTTCTCTCAATAAATCTGGGAACACAATATCTACTGGTATAATTCTCTACGAATAGCTGACTAAAATCGATTTTTTTTCATTCGCTTGAAAATTGAAACCAGAAGTTCCGTGTCGGCTGTTGCATACTTTATGAATTCAATCATAGCAAAAATGAAAATGGTTCACGCAGCGATGAAAACTGCAGCACGTATCAGATCTGCTCTTTTTGAATAAATCTCGATGAACCTCAGAAAGGAAGTAATATCGAAAATAAATGGAATTAATTTTTTAATAAATGTTAACATTGTCATTTTTTTAAATTGTATAACAAAATATGTTAATCATAAAAAAATCAAATTTGGCGAAGTTAAAAAACGTTTCTTTTGAGTACCGGGAAAAAAACATTTTTTTAAACGCGGGAATTTTTCAGCTTTGTTTTTACTTTTGCAATAAATATCGTCTCACTCTTCGAAAGAAAATGTGTTTGGAATTGCGCTCAGTGGTTCCAGCCATCTCCGTTAAAACTTCGAAGATAATTTTATATATAAGAGTTTAAAGTTAATGTTTCCTTCAAAAATGAATGTTCCTTTTGTACTATTTGTTCAAGAATTTAAAGCTTCTGTTGATAGATCGTTTAAATACTAAAGTTCCTTTTATATTTGAAAACGAAAACTTCCAGATATTTAACATAGTAGTTACATAGGTCACCTAAATTTATATACTAATAATTTTTGTTTTGTTATTACTAATAATTGGCCTAATAAATTTATAATTTAGGGATACTGAAAATGTTTCGCAAATAAATTGAAACCCCGATTTTCGAGAAAAACTGATTTAAAGTTGTAGAGTGCCATAAGCTCACGTGTTATATATTTTGCCTTCAAATATCAAATATACCCACTTCCGGTCATATCGGGGACATAAAAGTATGTTACAAAACAGAGCATAGATTGAAGTATGGTTGTTTTTATAAAATCCAAAATCTATATTTTAGATCCGGGATCACAAAAACATGAATATCTCCTAAGGCCTAAACTACGATTGACATAATGGACCCTTTTCTTGCAGATCACTACTGTTTATATACTGAAATAATATGAGTTGATTCATTGCTTAGAATTTTCACTGTGGTTTATTAAATGACAGACTTTGCACTCTTTCCCCTCTTTCCCCCTTTTTCAAAAAATCCCTCTTTTTTCCTTGTTTTGATGAAACCCTGGTGGAAAAATTTTTACCAACAAGTACAGAAAAGTAAAACTATTTTCACAGGAATCTACAAATAAATACAATAAATTACAACCAAAATTACAGGAAAGGACTACGTTTTTCTATTATTGAGACGAATGTTGTCCTTTTTTTGTGTTTTTTACATTCTCATTCTAATGAGAAGGTATTGGTTTTATGTAAAATTTGACATAGTCGGTTTTCATCAAATCTCCACGTTTTGAGACCTCCTGAGTCAGAAAAAACGATTTTTACGAAGGTGTCTGTCTGTCTGTAGTCTGTCTGTCTGTCTGTCTGTCTGTCTGTAGCCACGATAACTTTCGAAAAAATGATCAGATTTGATTGAGCTTTGGCACACTTTTTTATGGCCGAAAAATAGAGAACGAGTTCGTTAACCAGCTATTTTGGATGAAAATCCAAAAAGTGAGCACATTTTGAAAATTTTTGAGACCACTTTTTTGGAAGGTTTGAAAATTCTATGTACGGTTATTAGTAGTACGCAAAATGACGAACAAAATATTCTTATGACTTTTCGTGATAAAAAAAAAAATTACTGGAGTTATAGCATTTTCAAAATTCCAAAAAACAAACGAAAATGATCATTTTAAGCCGAAAAACGCACGATATGAAAAAAAGTCAAGAGGAGAAAAACGTTGATTCCTGAACACCCTATAATATTTTCATGACAACTTTTTGAATTTTTCGAAAAATAAAAAATTCAAATTTTGATCGCACAAAAAATTAATGAAAAATCAAAAAAGCCATTTTGCTGTAAAACTATGCAAGATACCAGAAAAGGTCATCTCACCAAAATTGTGCACCTAAAAAAGATCTACAAATTTCTTATCATTCACTTCTTGATATGACGCGTAGTTTTTGTTTTATTCGTAAAAAACAGCATTGAAAATAGAAAAATCAAATTTTCAGACGAATATTACCAGCTACGAAAAAATGACCGAAACTAAATTTGTTTCGATAGGATGCGTGGTTTTTGTTTTATTCGTGAAAATAACATTGACAGTAAAAAAAATCAAATTTTTGAAAAAACAATGCAAGGTACGAAAACATATAAATGAACAAAAATTTTGCATTCAAAAAAGACTTACAAACCCGTAATCAATTTTTGTGGTAAGAATATATTCAAAATGAAAAAATTAACTTTTTTGATAAGCGACACAAGCTAAAATAAAATGTTAACTAATAAAATTTGTCGCCTGAATTATATCATTACTTTTCATTTAAAATCAAATACAAATTTAGTAATTTGTATATGAAGAACATATATCACGAAGCACAAAGTGCGCGCTCAGTGTATTTACCAAATCGCACGCCGTAAGTGCGCTCAAACTTTTTTGTTTCTATCATACGGTTCAAATGATTTTCAAATAAAATATCGAGCGCGAAGCGCGAGTGTCTGGATGAGAATGTGTTCCTTAAGGTCGATAGAACCTTGAGTAAATAAAGTTCCTTTTCAGTCTAAAATAAAAACAAATTTAACAATCACTTAATATGCAGAGGTTTTGATAATTTTATAATATTTGCAAACAAACTTTTTCTTTTCATCGAAGTCGAACACGAAGTTCAAAAATCTAGAGAAGCCGAGCGTAAAGCGCGATGTAAATACGCCCGAGCGCGTAGCGCGAGGTGAGTACATAATCGAGCGCGAAGCGCGAGATAAATATATGATCGAGCGCGAAGCGCGAGATCCAACAGTCGCGCGCCCTAGGCGCGCTCAAACATGCGAGCGAAGCGAGCCGCGCGCGAAGCGCGCGATGAGAATGTGCCCGCGAAGCGGGCAGATTTTTTGTTTGTACATTGTTGTATTTTATTGTAGTTTTCATTTTCTACAAGAATCTACAGGAATTTACAGCTTTTGCAGCCAAAAAGTTCTTCTTTTTCGACCTAGGATGACAAATATTTAGAATATTGCAATGAGATAATTTTCAATTAGGATGTGTACATGATCGCTATTAGGAAAAAGCTTCTATGTTTAAATTTTAAAGGAATGGTAGAATATTTAAAGGCAAGAATGAATAATCGCTATTAAAAAAAAAAACTTATGTTTCAAGTTTTTTTTTCAAATATATAGCAATCGATTGGACACCATATATGTCATTGCAATATTTTTAATATTATTTATCCTAGGTCGAGAAAGAACCACTTTTTGACTGCAAATCAAAATTGAACAATTGAGAAAAAATTGATCACGGTCATTGAAATTAAAAGAATCGAACTGTTGAAAATAAAATTTTTTTCATTTGAAGTTATAAAAACTGAAGCGCAAGTTAAAACACTCAAAGTGGAATACTTTTTAATTTTCAAATTAAAGCTTTAAAAAATGTTAATTCAAACGCTCAGTAATTCTCGCGTATAAAATGAAAGCTTTAAAAACTTTTCAATTGAAGATTTTTTAATTAAAAGCCGTTAAACTGCAAAATTTCAATTTTTAACTTTTATGCATTCTACAGTTAAAATATAAAAAAAATCCACGCTATCATTTTCAATTCTACGAATTGAAAAATAAATAAAAAAATGTATAAATTTTCCAAAATATGTCATTTTAAGCAGTTTTAAGCTAGAAAAATTAATTTATACATTAAAATTAGTTTTGAAATATTTTTAAATATTTGCTTAAAAATATGTTTGAAAAAATAATTGTAAAATTTTCCAAGAATGTAATAATAATTTTATTATCTTGGAACTCGAACTTTCCCAAAAATGTTTGGAAAATCGTCCAAATTCTTTTTTTTTTAATTTTCGAAATCTTATCAAATATTCTTTTAAAAATAATTTTTCGACAAAAAATTATTGTTAGTTTTTCTAGAAATTTGTATACAAATGTTGTATTCATTTAAAACCTTTCAAAATGATTAAAAAGCTTATCAATTTTGTGTTCGACATCTTCAAAAATCTACATTGTGTTTTAAATGCTTTGAAATATTTTCACGTTTCAAATTATTTTAGAATCTTCAAAACTTCTAAGTATATTTTAAACTTACTCGATTATTTTCCAAATCAAGAATTGTTCAATTGTTATTTATTATTCAACATTTTTTAATATTCTCTTAAAATTAATTTTTCAAAATAAAAAATCATTTTAAATTTTCCCAGCAAAGTTAAGAAATTTTTTTTTATTTTCTCAAAACCTTTAAAGATCAATAAAAAGCTTATTTTTCAAAATCTTTTTCAGTTTTAAATTGAGTTTGGATCTTCTCAAAACCGAAATACAACAATTAAAATTGTAACGTACAAAGTTTTAATTTAACACTCTGAAATATTAACGATTCAAGGCTTTCTATTTCAAATAATTCAGTTTAAAATTGTTTAGTTTTCAATATTTGATTTATAATAGCTCATTTTAGATGAAAAGTAAAATATTGCTAAAAATTAAAAAAAAATGAGTTACTTAATTACAAGATTTCAAATTAAAGGGGTCAAAAATGGAATATTTCAGATTGAAACAATATCTGAATAGGATTTGAAATTGAATAAGAGCGTTTAATTTTTCAAATTATTTTAAATTAAGAATAGTTTATAAAGTTTCAATCGGACGTTTACTTTTGTTTAATTACTGTTACTAACTCATGTTTCTTGGTTAAAAATTCTACTATTTGGCTGAAAAATTAATTATTTTGTCCACAATTCAACTGTTTTGTTAAAAAGACATAATTTTTGGTTGAAATTATTTATATTTCTTTGTTGAAAGCTAGTTCTTTTTATCTAAAAAGTCTACTATTATATTTTTGGTTCAGAATACATGTTTTTTGGTTACAAGTTCTACTATTTGGTTGAAAGTTTAATTATTTTGTTGAAAAATCAACTATTTTGCTAAAAAGTCATTTTTTTGGTCAAAAATTCCACTGTTTTGTTCCAAATTTTTCTTGTAGGATAGAAAATTCGTCCTTTCGGTTTGAAAATTCATCTTTTAGTAAAAGTCATGATTTTTGGTTAAAAATTAATCTTTTACAGTTGAAAGTTAATTCTTTTGAATTAAGATGTCTACTATCATATTTTTGGTTCAGAATTTGTCTCTTTTAGTTAAAAATTCGACTATTTGGTTGAAAATTCAATTATTTTGTTGAATATTCAACTATTTTCTTCAAAAGTTATCTTTCTTGCTGAAAATGCAAGTGCTTTTGTTGAAGTTTAATCTTTTTTGTTTGAAAATTCGACCATTTCATTGAAAATTTATCTTTTTAGTTTGAAAATTCATCTTTTTAGATAGAAAATTCATCATTCTTGTTTGAAAGTTAATTCTTTCTAATTCAAGGGTCAAAATTATATTTTTGATGCAGCATTCATTTATTTTGGTTAAAAATGCTACTATTTTGTTGAAAATTTTGTTATTTTGTTGAAAGTTCAACTATTTTGTTAAAAAGTAGGCTTTTATGTTTGAAAATATTTATATTTTTTGGTTGAAAGTTAATTCTTTTTATTTGAAAATTCTACTATTATATTTTTGGTTGAAAGTTCATCTCTTTTGGTTGAAAATTCAACTATGTTGTTAAAAAGTCATCTTTTTTTGTTGAAAGTTAATTATTTTTCATTGAAAAGTCTACTATTATATTTTTGGTCCAGAAGTGATCTCTTTTGTTTAAAAATTGTACTATTTTGTAGAAAATTTTATTTTTTTGTTGAAAATTCCACTATTTTGTTAAAATTGGGTTGAAAATAGTTTAATTTGGTTGAAAAGTAATCTCTTTTGGTTAAAAATTTTACTAATTGGTAAATAAATTTAACTTTTTTGTTATTCATTCGTCTTTTTAGGAAAAGAAAATTCATCCTTTTGAATTAAAAATTCATGTTTTAATATAAAAGTCATCTTTTTTGGTTGAAGGTTAACTCGTTCTAAGTCGAGAGTCTACTATTATATTTTTGGGTCAGAATTCATCTCTTTTGGTTAAAAATTCCACTATTTGGTTTCAAAATTTAACTATTTGGTTGAAAATACAAATGGTTTTGTTTGAAGTTTAAGCTTCTTTGTTTGAAAATTTAATTTTTAAAATTCATCTGCGTAGGTTGAATATTGAACTATTTGGTTAAAAAGTCCACTTTTTTGTTGAAAATTCGTCTCTTTTGTTTGAAAGTTCTACTATTTGATAGTTGATAATTAACTCTTTTTGTTGAAATTTGATCTTTTTCGGTTTAAAGGCAACTCTACAACATTAATGTTATTTAAAGAAATTTATTCCCCTATTATTATCCTATTTTATTGAAATAGCTGTATTCAGAGGATTTTGGGCTGTGAGGTCTGAAATCAAATTCCTTTAAAAATCTATAGATGTAATAAAGCAATTAGTATTGAATAATTATGATTAATAATGCTTAATATTCAACCTCGAAAAATTTAATATTTGCCCGGGAAAACTGGGAAATAGCCTGGAATTATTTTTTTTTTAAGTTTGAGTGACCACCCTGAATTTGTGTTTAAACAGGTTGTCACTTGAACGTTGTTTTGACGACTTTTCGTTTGTCAATTTGCCATTGAGGCATTGTTCACAGTCACCACTGGATATCCTATTGTTTGACTTATTCTTGGAGTAACTGACATTCGTGCAACCGAATAGAATTGCAAGTCACCATGAAAGAAAGTGCAAACGTCGTTTACAATGACTAGCATTAATTTCTTCATTCTTAAAGTCTCGACTGTGTTCCAGTTGCCACGTACAGACTCTGTGATTTTCAGGGGGAAATTGGTGCACGACTTACTTCCATCCACTTCCATCCCAGAGACCTAAAATTACCGCGATTGTTAAAGTTACTGTAATTATCATAATTCCAGGTTGTTACAGATTATAATCGCTACGCCTTTTAGAAAAAACTGAAAATTCTGCTCACCCACTTTTCTGCCGTACTTTTCAAGAAAGGCTCTATCTAAATTTTTTATATCGTTGGATTCACAATGAAAAAACGAATTTGTTTGTACAAAAGGTAATTATTGGTGCAATATTATACTTAACTCGGGGAAACTCTTAAACCTAAAATTTGAGTAAAATATACTGAAAAATATTCCATAAAATTTGACATAAACTTGAACATTTATTCTATAATTTTCAACTTTTGAAGTCAAAGAATATATCGTTTGAATCGCTACAATTCGCAGATTCCGAATATTATGTTGGTTGATTACCAATTGCTAAATTTATCCGTTCAGTACGGACTGAAGGGACGTTACACTCGGCGAGAAAACGGCTCGAAAACCTATCTACGTAGATGGTATTTTTCAGCAATTTTCTCGCCTGCTTTACGGGCGAATATCAAGCCATTATCAATGGCAATTAAAATAAAATCCCATTTTGGAAAAAGTACCCTCCAAGCGTTAAAAAAGTACCCTATGAGCGTAAAGAAGTAACCTTTGTATCATATTTTTTTCCCATAAGGTCTGTGAGGCCTGACAATATAATATTCTCATTATAGGCTTCAAAAATGTGATATTTAAAATATTTAAAATCTACAAATGTTTGAAGTAGGTTTTGGATTTAATTAGATTAAAATTGAAGTCTATAGTGTTGACATTTTTTCTATTTACCGCTGAAAGTTGAAAGATTGAAAAATTTTAGTATAGAAGAGTATAAAGATTAACATTTCTAAAAGTGAAGCCTTCAGAAATAAAAAATGTATTATTCTTTCTAAAGATGTAGAATTTTTTAATTGGCGTCGTGAAAATGTGATTCATTTCAAATTGAAACTTTCTAAATTCGACTTTATTTGAAAGCGTTCTCCAATTTAAAACTGGAAGGCTTTTTAAAAGTAATTTTAAATTCAAATCGTGATGTTTTGAATAAGGTATTAAATTTTGATATAAAAGTTTCTTGATTTATGACCCCGCAGTTTTATAGCTTTTGTAAACATCAGTTATTACAATCTAGTAAAAATAGCGCGCTACGCGCGCTTATTACATGTTCCTTATTTTGTTGGACTATAATTATTAAATAAAAAGACATGCTTAAATTTAAAGTACTATACAATATAATTAATAATTATAAATTTAAAAAAAAATTAAAATAGCTACATCGACATTCATACAGTTTTAATTTAATTTAAATTTAATTTTGTACTTTAATCTGCTTTCAGTAATCTGTGATTTTTATTTAAATATAAGATTTTACCCCTGCAGAAATTAGAAGCAAAGAAAGAAATAATTAATTTAATTTGGTGATTTTGTATCGTAATAAGGTGGTCTTATTGTGCAGATGATTACAATTTAAAATTCGCCAACTTGTTTAATTTCCAATGTTTATAGTTTAAACTTATAAAATTTTAACCATATTTTTGAAAAAGGTCTATCTTGAAGATTTGCAATTAAAAATCCTTCAATTTTCAATATGTATAATTTATAATCATGTTATTTTGAATTTTTTCAACAGTTAAATTTTAAAGATCTACAATTGAAAACACTTCATTTTAAAAATTAAAAACTCCGCAATTTTAAAGGTGTATAAAGAAAAATTCTCAAATTATGCTGATTTTTAAGTTCCAAAATCTTCCAAATTGAAGAAATTTTAAATATAAAGCATCAAAATTACAGAAGAATTTTTAATTGTACATTTATTTTATTTTCAATTTAGTTTAAAATTGTTTTTTATTTTCATAATTTTTTATTGTAAATTTTCAAAAATTAAAAACTCTTCAATTTTAAAGATTCATAAATGACAATTCTTAAATTTTGAATATCAGAAGTCCAGTTTTCAGATTAAAATCTTCCAAATTGAAGACATTTCGATTATAAAATATAAAAATGGACGAATTTTTAATGGTAAAATTTCAAATTTGCATAATTTTTATTGTTTTAAATTAAAAATTCATTAATTTTAAAGATTTAAAATTCAAATTTTTAAGAGTTAATTCAAAACTCGACAGTTTTACAAATGTACAAATAATTTTTTTTTTTAATTTTCATGATTTTGAAGAACAAAAGTCAAGTTTTCAATTCCAATTCTTTCAAATTGTAGAAATTTCGAATGTTATTCAGCAAAATTATAACAATTTTAATTGTAAAACTTAAAACTTTGATATTTTTTAAACGTAAATTTTCCAATTTTATTAAAACTTATTAATTAAAAATATTTACAATTTAAAGTTCTACAAGTTGAAGAGTTACAATTGAAAAATCGTCAATTTTCAAGATGCAAAACTACAAAATTTTAAAATTTTGATGATTTTGAGGATCAAAAGTCAAGCTTTTCATTCTAAATCTTCCAAATAGGAGAAATTTCAAATGTAAATCATCAAATTTAGAGTTTTAAATTGTGAAACTTAAAACTTGTACAATTTTTAATTGTAAATTTTTAAAATTAAAAACTTTTAAATTTTAAAGATTTTCAGTTCAAGGTTTTCCAATTTTGAAGAGTTACAATTGAAAATTCTTGAATTTTGAAAATATAGAATTGCAGGTTTTCGTAATAGGTAATAGCTTTTTGTAATAGTTCAATTTTGAAGATTTTCAATTGAAAATTCTTCACTTTTATCGATTTGCAATTTAAATTTCTTCAATTTGGAATATTTGCAATTGAAGGCTGTTCAATATTTAATGTGTATAATAGAAAATCAGACAATTTTGAATGCCTTTTTTGGAATACTTCGATTTGAAGATTAAAAGTAGAAATTTTCAATTTTATATATGTGCAGTTGAAAATTCTTCAATTGTGAACAGTAGAAATGACAGCGATGATTTTTTTTTTTTGAAACTCTTATAATTTTTTACATATGTAAGGTATGTTTCCGTATATAAAAAAAGGAACTTTGCAGGAACTTGAAGTTACTTTAATCAGTGACTGAAAATGTAACAAGTTATTATTTTCACGATTCAACGGGAGCTGTGAGTAATTAGTTCCTTTGTTTAATGAACTTTCCCAACACTGCATCTAATTTTAAATGATGGGAATTTTATATTCCAATTCAAACTAAGGAATTTCTATTCAATTGGAAGAACTTCAAGTGGAAAGAGATTTTTGTAAGAGGTCAAACTGGCGTATACTAATAAACTATCAAAGCTGCAATGTGGATAAAGTGAATGAATGAATTTGAAAATTATTATATGATAATGTGGATAATAAAAAAAAAATTTTGGTAATCGAAAATGGCACTATGTGGAAAAGTAGTGTATGAGGACCCTGAAAAAGTGTCATTATTTTGGATTCGATCGATAAACGCCTTTTTTTCCGCGTTAATAAAATAGGTTCGAAAAAATGCTTATTTCTGTAATTTTGATCTTTTCTTGGATATACATTTTTTTACATTTCGGAGGCCTTAAGCAACTCTCCAAATTTTCACAGATTTTTATTTGCAGCCCCATCAGAGATTATTAATGTTTAGTAGAACCCTGTTTTCAAACAATAATTTTAAAACCTACGGAAATGCAGAGAGAATTTTTTCAGGTATCTAGAACGTGTCTGCTGCTAAAAATACGCTAGAAACAAATTTTATTAGTCTGGAATGATAAAATAATTTTTTTTTAATTATCTGGAAAAAGATCATTGAAAAAGAAACATTATAATTACTTCGTGGAAAACATTCTGCCTCTTTGTTTTTGATTTCATGAAGTTACAAATTTTTTCCTAGAGTATTTTTGTCACTAAAATACCCTTAAATGTTAAAAATGATATTTAAATTCAGCTGAAAGTGAATAATAAAAAATCCGCCCGCTTCGCGGGCACATTCTCATAGCGCGCTTCGCGCGCGGCTCGCTTCGCTCGCAAGTTTCAGCGCGCCTAGGGCGCGCACCTGTTGGATCTCGCGCTTCGCGCTCGATTGGGTATTCATCTCGCGCTTCGCGCTCGATTATATGTTTATCTCGCGCTTCGCGCTCGATAATGTATTCACCTCGTGCTGCGCGCTCGGACACATTTGTCGTCTAGGTTTTCACACTTCGTGTCCTCGCTAGTGCACGCTTCGCGGGCTAATACTCTGTTAAAGCTTCATCGTTATGACCTGCTTTTGGTTTAATTATGTCAGTTTTACATAAAAAGATGAACTAATTTACTTAAGGTTCTATCGACCTTAAGGAACACATTCTCATCACGACACTCGCGCTTCGCGCTCGATATTTCGTTTGATCATCATGTGAACCTCGCGCTTCACGCTCGTTTCTGTTCATCGTATAATAGAAGCCCAAAAGTTCGCCACGACCATATGTTATGTTCAATCTTCTTCAGATAAAAATGACTAAAGTTGTATTTGATTTAAAATGAAGAAGGTAATTCCTTTACTTTAGCGTATATTTCCGTATCTTTATAATAAATCCTACAATCAGAAAGATTTTTTTCCAACTATCTGAAAAGGGGAGAAAAAAAGTATTTAAGTCGTTTTTGGAACATATATCTTGCTTTTTCATTCATAATCAAACCGACCCCTTGACTACCATGTGATTCCCTATCTACTCCTAACCATATTTCAAAACCGCTTTTCAACACCCCATTTTCTATGTTTCTACTTTCGCATCCCTTTTTCTTTGTCTCAGGTACACATAAAATATCTAGTTTCCTAGCATGCATAGTTTCTCGTAGTTCTCTTACTTTAAGATCATTCACTCCCCTAGCATTCCAAACACCCAGTCTCCATTCATCGCCTGAAACTCAAACTTTACGTTTACCGTGTGTATGCATTTAGTCAATCAAAGTTTCAGTCCAGTCCGAGGCTACTTTATTGTTTGTATTGTTCATGTTTAGATTGTACACCCAACTACCACCTTTATGCGCGAAATTTGTTTTGCGAGTTGAAATCATGTCCAAGTCAAGTAGTGATTCACCGTATAGTGGAGAGTCCAGCTCTAACGTCAGTCCCACGAAAACTTCTGTCACG
>CAKNYM010046314.1:137346-175780 GCA_932195095.1 Andricus curvator
ATATATATATATATATATATATATATATATATATTTATTAATTTCGTCTATTTGGAGCATAGTTCTTGAAATATAAATGTAATAGTCGAATTTTTTCAGAGCAATTATTTTAGTAAATAAAGATCAAGACGCATTCTGAAATAAAAGTCAGATTTTCAGTCAGAATAAATTGTTTAAATTATTATTATATTTTATTGTTTAAATCGTTAGAAATAGTATTGAGAACATTAAAACAATGAAATATTGTGAAAAAACACACCCGAGATGAAAAATAAAGTAAATAAGCAAAGTTTTTATGAGAATGTGCCCGCTTATCGGGCCGATTTTTTCACTGTTAATGTTATTTTTTACGAATAAAACAAAAACTGCACATCCTATCAAAAAGTGACCCATGAGAAATTTGTAGATCTTTTTTGAATGCACAATTTTAGTTCAGCCATCATTTGTCGTATCTTGCATAGTTTAACCGTAAAATTGATTTTTTGGATTTTTCATTACTTATTGTGCAATAAAAATTGTGAATTTTCGATTTTTCAAGAAAACTGAAAAAGTCATTATGATAATCTTGTAGGGCGTGCAAAAAGAAACACTTTTCTTGTCGTGACTTTTTTTCGTATCGTGCGTTGTTTGGCTGAAAATGTGAATTTTCGTTTTTTCTTTTGGATTTTGAAAATGCTGTAACTCGGAAAATTTTCATTTTATCGAAAAATGTCATGAGAATAAAATATTTGAATTTTCAATTACTATAAGCAGCCGTACATATAATTTCCAAATTTTGAAAAAAAACGGTCCAAAAAATTTTCAAAATGCCCTCACTTTTTGAATTTTCATCCAAAATGGCTGGCTAACGAACTTGACCTTTCGTTTAGGAGACTAAAAGAGTATACCAAAGGCCAGTCAAATCGGTGAATTCTTTCGAAAGTTATCGTGTTCACAGACAGACATACAGACAGACAGACAGACAGACACATTCGTAAAAACCTGTTTTTTGGGTTCAGGGGGTCTCAAAACGTGGACATTTGACAAAAACCGGGGGGGTCAAATTTTACACAAATCTAATACCTTCTCTAGATGAGAATGTAAAAAAATAAAAAACTTGGCTTAAAAAAAATTCACTATATACAAACGTTTCATTTCCTAGACTAATAAAATTTTTTAGCGTAGTTTTACCATTAGAAACGTTCTCGATACCTGAAAAATAGTCTCTCTCTACATTTCTGTAGTTTTTAAAATTATTTGTTGAAAACAGGGGTCTGCTAAACATTAATAATATCTGATCTAGCTGCAAATAAAAATCTTTGAAAATGTTGCGAGTCGTTTGAGGCCTCAAGAAATGTGAAAAAAAGTCCGCCATATATGATTCGCCATTTTGAATTTTTTAAATTAAAAAAATGTTACTACAAATTCGTAATCAGCGGCCCAACAAACCCGTGAGGACCCATTTTGAAGTCACGATACCAATTTTTATGTTTTTAGGCCGCCATATTGGATCCGTCACTTTGAATTTTGGAATTATGACTTCAGATTCGTAATAAGCGACCCAAAAAAACTCCCGAAACCCTATTTTGAAGCGACGGGACTTGTTTTTTAATTCTTTGTTAGCCATATAGAATCCGCCATTTCGAATTTTTCAAATTTCGAAAATTTGACTCCAAATTCGTAATCAGCTACCCGAAAAACCAGTGAGGACCCATTTTGAAACCACGATACCAATTTTTTAATTTTTAGGCCGCCATATTGAATCCGTAATTTTTAATTATGGAATTTTGACCTCAGATTCGTAATCAGCGACCCAAAAAACCCATTAGACATTATTTTCAGCTAATTTACTGGTGTTGAGTAGTCACAATTACATTTAGTGTGTAAAAAGGCTGTATTTTTTCACATTGTTTATTGATAAAATCCATTCCATTAAAAAACAAAATGTTTTCAAAGTTTCTTAATGTCAAATAAAGTTCTACAATACTTTTAACTTGCTTTTTGTTCTTGTAATTTGTTAAAAACTATGTGAAAAATATTTAAAAACGGGGTCAAAAAGGTGTCATACATGTATGGCATCATGCCGCAAAGAGTTAAGTATTGTGATAGGTTTCTGCCTGAGGAATATTTTGGCAAGAGGATATAACTTGCACCATTACCAAGTTATATTTTTACCGCCCATGTGTATTAACACCTTTTTGTCTCTCGTATTACCTGCACGAATTCATACCGCCTTCTTGAATACGGGTTCTTTGGCTGTAGCGCATTTATTCAGCATTCCGCCCAGACAGTGTACGTCACTGAAAGAACGCCGCACATTCGAACTTCGATGAAAGAATATTCATTCTCGAATAGGTTAAAAAAGGAAGTCAAAAGGACATGAAAAAAAACACTCAAGTTTCAAAACTTTCTTTTGTATAGCTTTTGCTGTGTGTACAAAACAAAATAAAAATCTTTTAAAACTTGAGCCACAAAAAGGAGTGTCATTATGGGCTTCGAAATTTGTTAGATTACTTTTTCAATCGCTCAAATTATAATATTAAGAACTTTTTAATTTTTTTAAAAGTAGACATTTTCTTCACAAAGAATATTTAATAAATGAAATGAATTTTGAGTCCGTTCAATCTAGTGTATACCTTCATTGAAATCTCGCGGAATCGCTAGAAATCTTTGCAATCCTTTGAAATCCCGTGAATTCTTTTGAAAATTTTATAAATTCCTTAACATTTTTTAAATCATGTGAAAATTCTTTGAAATCTTTTGAATTCCACGGATATCGTACATAAATATCTTGAAATCCCTTTGGTACGATTAAAATCTCTGGAATTCCCTTAAAGCCCTTTACAAACTGTAAAAGTACGTGAAGCTACTAGGAAATCTTCAAAATCCAATAAAGATCGCTTATAATCCTTTTAAATTCGTGGAAATCCCTTAATATTAGTTAAAGTTGTTGAAATTCTGTAAAATATTTCGAAATCTTATGAGATCTCTTGGAATCTTTGTAAACCCTTACAATATATTAAATCCATGTAAATATATTTAAATTGATAATATAGTAACATATATTAAAATCCTTTGAAATCCAGTGACCTATTTTGAAATCTCTTGAAATCCCTTAAAAACTTTGACAAACAATATAAAAATCCTTGAAATCTTCCGATTTCCATAAAAGTCACTTATAATCCTTTAAAATCTGCAGAACTCCCTTAAAATCCTTAAATGCCTTTAAAATTCACTGAAATCTTTAAGATCCGCGAAAATCTTTCCGAATCTCTTGAAGTCTTTAAAAACCTTTTAAAAATCATTGAAACCCGTTTATATCTCGCCCAATCCGTTCAAATCTTTTGAAATCCCCTGGAATCTCTTGCGTTTTTTTAAAATCCTTTCAAAATCTTCGAAATCTTACTAAAACCACCTGGTATCCTTCAAAATTCGTGAAATTCGCGACTTATTTTGAAATCCCTTAAAATCCCTTGAAACCTTTATAAACAAGATGAAAATCCTTAAAATAGCTTGAAATCTTGAGAATTCCATAAAAATCCCTTAAAATCCTTTAAAGTCTGCAGAAATCTCTTAAAATTTTACGAGATCCAATAAAATCCGTGAAATCCCTTTAAAATTCTCTGAAATCTTTAAGATCCGCGAGAATCTTTCGGAATCTCTTGAAATCCCTTACAATATATTGAAATACATTTAAATACTTAGAAGACCTTTAAAAAATCATTGAACCCCGTTTTTATCTCGTACAATCCGTTAAAATCCTTAAAATCATTTGAAATCTTTTTAAATCTCCTCAAATCTTTGAAGTTTCATTAAAACCCCCTGATATCTTTCAAAATTTGTCAAAATAAACCGGTATCGCATGATATCCTTTAAAATCCTTTAAAGGATTTTAAAGGATATCAATTGAAATCCAATGACTAATTCTGAAATCTCTTGAAATCCCTTTAAACCCTTTATAGACAATATAAAAATCCTTAAAATAGTTTGAAATCTTCACAATCCCGTAAAAATCCCTTATAATCCTTTAAAATCTGCAAAAATTCCTTAAAATCCTTCAAATTCCATGCAATATTACGAAATCTTACGAGATCCCATGAAATCTTTGAAATCCCTTTAAAATTCACTGAAATATTTAAGATCCGCGGGAATATTTCCGAATCTCTTGAAATCCCTTACAATATATTGAAATCCATTAAAATTTATAAAAAGACTTTAAAAAATCATTGAGACCCGTTTATATCTCTTACAATCCGTTCAAATTCTTAAAATCCTTTGAAATCTTTTGAAATAATAAAAAAGTTCCCGCGTGAAAAAGTTTGCATGGCTCAAGCATGGCTCAAGCATGGCAAAAAACTTGGAAATATGTGGCTAAAGCATCGGTCACGGCTGAATGGTACATGGCTAAAGCGTTGCTCGTGTCCGTCTCCCATGCTTATGCCACACTAAACACAAATGAGTATTCTTAAGAATATGAAACTGTTAGAGAACATTAGTCCGCGTTGAAAATTAAAATCTTAACTTTGCCAATAGTCGACACATCTCTAACTGGTATGTCCACTACCCGGGTGCACCCGAACGTACACCAGGTCGTTCAAGGCGTCATCTACGAGAACTTTTAAAACATTTAAATTGTGCTAACAGCCAAAACAACTCCAAATGGTGAGTCGATGCTCCGGATACCCCGGGTCGTGCACCAGGTTGTTCAAGACGTCATCTACAAGAGCTTTTTTAAAATTTAATTTGCGCCAACAGCCAAAATAACTGCCAATGTTGAGTCGACGATCCAGGTGCACCAGATCACGTATCAGGTAGTTTAGCATGTATTCTACGAGAACCTTTTTAAAATTAAAATTGTTCCAACAGCCAAAATAACTACCAATGATGAGTCGACGATCCAAGTGCACCGGATCGCACAACAGGTAGTTTAGCACGTATTCTACAAGAACTTTTTCAGAATTTAAATTGTTCCAACAGCCAAAATAACTACCAATTGTGAGGCGACGATCCAAGTGCACCGGATCGCGCACCAGGTAGTTTAGCACGTATTCTACGAGAACTTTTTAAAAATTTATATTGTTTCAACAGCCAAAATAACTGCCAATGGCCAGTCGACGATCCGGGTGCACATAGGTCGCGCACCAGGTACTTTAGCACGTATTCTACGAGAACCTTTTTAAAATTTGAATTGTTCCAACAGCCAAAATAACTACCAATGGTGAGTCGACGATCCAAGTGCACCGGATCGCGCACCAGGTAGTTTAGCACGTATTGTACGAGAACTTTTTAAAAAATTATATTTTTTCAACAGCCAAAATAACTGCCAATGGCCAGTCGACGATCCAGGTGCACCAGATCACGCATCAGCTAGTTTAGCACATATTCTACAAGAACTTTTTAAAAATTTATAATGTTTCAACAGCCAAAATAACTGCCAATGGACAGTCGACGATCCAGGTGCACCAGATCACGCATCAGGTAGTTTACTACGTATTCTACGAGAACTTTTTAAAAATTTATATGGTTTCAACAGCCAAAATAACTGCCAATGGCCAGTCGACGATCCGGGTGCACTAGGTCGCGCACCAGGTACTTTAGCACGTATTCTACGAGAACTTTTTCAAAATTTAAATTGTTCCAACAGCCAAAATGACTACCAATGGCGAGTCGACGATCCAAGTGCACCGGATCGCGTACCAGGTAGTTTAGCACGTATTCTACGAGAACTTTTTTAAAAGTTATATTGTTCCAAGAGCCAAAATAACTACGAATGATGTGTCGACGATCCAAGTGTAGTAGGTCGTTCACTAGGTACTTTGGCACGTATTCGACAAGAGTTTTTTTGAAATTCAAATCATGGCAACAGTCAAAATAACTGTCTGTTGGGACAATTTAAATTTTTGAAAAAGTTCTCGTAGAATACGTGCTAAACTACATGGTGTGCGATCCGGTGCACTTGGATCGTCGACTCATCATTGGTAGTTATTTTGGCTGTTGGATATTTTAATTTTAAAAAAGTTCTCGTAGAATACGTGCTAAACTACCTGGTGCACGATCCGGTGCACTTCGATTGTCGCCTCACCATTGGTAGTTATTTTGGCTGTTGGAACAATTGAAATTTCAAAAAAGTTCTCGTGGAATACGTGCTAAACTACCTGGTGCACGATCCGGTGCACTTCGATTGTCGACTCAACATTGGTAGTTATTTTGGCTGTTGGAACAATATAAATTTTAAGAAAGTTCTCGTAGAATACGTGCTAAACTACCTGGTGCACGACCCGGTGCACTTTAATCGTCGACTCACCATTGGTAGTTATTTTAGCAATTGGAACAATTTAAATTTTGAAACAGTTTTCGTAGAATACATGCTAAACTACCTGGTGCACGATCCGGTGCACTTTGATTGTCGCCTCACCATTGGTAGTTATTTTGGCTTTTGGAACAATTTAAATTTCAAAAAAGTTCTCGTGGAATACGTGCTAAACTACCTGGTGCACGATCCGGTGCACTTCGATTGTCGACTCACCATTGGTAGTTATTTTTGCAGTTGGAACAATATAAATTTTAAAAAAGTCCCCTAGAATACGTGCTAAACTACCTGGTTCGCGATTCGGTGCACTTGGATCGTCGACTCAACATTGGTAGTTATTTTGGCTGTTGGAACAATATAAATTTTAAAAAAGTTCTCGTAGAACACGTGCTAAACTACCTGGTGCACGATCCGGTGCACTTCAATCGTCGACTCACCATTGGTAGTTATTTTAGCAATTGGAGGAACAATTTAAATTTTGAAACAGTTCTCGTAGAATACGTGCTAAACTACCTGGTGCGCGATCCGGTGCACCTGGATCGTCGACTCAACATTGGCAGTTATTTTGGCTGTTGGCGCAATTTAAATTTTAAAAAAGCTCTTGTAGATGACGTCTTGAACAACCTGGTGTACGACCCGGAGTACCCGGAGCATCGACTCACCATTTGGAGTTGTTTTGGCTGTTAGCACAATTTAAATGTTTTAAAAGTTCTCGTAGATGACGCCTTCAACGACCTGGTGCAAGTTCCGGTGCACCCGGGTAGTGGACATACCATTTAGAGGTGTGTCGGCTATTGGCAAAGTTTAGATTTTAATTTTCAACGCGGGCTAATGTTCTCTAACAGTTTCATATTCTTAAGAATATTCATTTGTCTCTAGTGTGGCCTAAGCATGGGTGACGGACACGAGCAACGCTTTAGCCATGTACCATTCAGCCGTGACCCATGCTTTAGCCACATATTTCCAAGTTTTTTACCATGCTTGAGCCATGCTTGAGCCATGCAAACTTTTTCACGCGGGTTGGTAAAATTCTCACAGATTTTAATCTAAAACACGATCTGGGAATCATCCTCTGTTTTTAGGAAACGTCTTCACTAATTAGATTAAGTTTCTTTCCAGTTTAAATTGACTGCAGACGCAGCAAAGAGGAATATTAATAATTAATACTTTTATAAATAATTTTGGACATATAAAAAGCTTTCAGAATTTTTTTCACGTTTCTCGTAAAGTGAAGTTAATAAGAACATTAAAAGGTTTTAAAACGTCTTAAAGATTCTAAGAAACTCTATAAGAATTTTTAATTTTTAATTTTAAAGGCTTTGAAAGCTTCAATTTCATTTTGTCAATAATAAAATGCTTTCGATTAGTAATTGATGCATTTTCCTTGCTTCTATATTACAAATTTGTCAGGTTTGATCCTTTTCGGTTTTGCTACAATTCTGAATAGCCGGAACTCTCAGAGACTGCCTTAAAATATTTGAGATTTTGCGATTGCATCATTGTTTAAACTGAAATTACTGTTCAATTTTGAACACTGAATTTTTGAATTATTCAATTTTTAATACTTCTTTTTTACACTTGTTCAATTTTTTAAACGTTTTCAATTTCTTTAATTCTGGTCACCCCATCTTAAAATTGTATTAAAAATAAACAAATATTAAGCGAATCGAATTTTAAAAATTATTCCATTTGGAAAACTTAATTTATAATATTGTCAAAAAGGGGCCTAACCACTAAAATGTTTTGCTATATTGCTGTTAACTCTCACTTCTTCAAAAGAGATTAACTTTCTTTTGAATTTTGAACCCTAGAATTTGAATTGTTGCACTCGAACGTTTCAATTTCAGTAATAAAATTGAAGTGGTTAACTTTTCAAATTATTATTTACAATTGCACAATTTTAAAGTGTTTATGCTTTGCCTTCTTCAAATTTTAAATTGTAAGTATTCTATTCGTGACCCAACTTGAAGTTTCATATCGTTCAATGTTGAGCTCATAAAAGTTAAAATTATTAAATTTTGTAATTCTTCAAATTTTGAAGGGTTTCATTCCTCTTTTTCCCAGTGCATGAATCATATATGTTTGATAAAAGTCTATCGATAGGGCCGTAAAAATTCTGATAAATAAATACCATCTTATTAAAGTTGACGTTTATTTATTCCGAAGGTTGAATTTATGATTCAGTTGAATTTTTCTCGAGCACGAAGAAAAGCTTGTCTCGTGAGATAAACTTTACTATCGACATCTTCAACTGGTTTAAGAGAACGGGTTCATCAAACAAACTGGTTTTGGATGAAGAATAAACTACAACTGTTTTATTAAATCGCTACAGCATCTCCTCAAAGCATTTTTTCGAAAAAAAAGATATTGTCATTATTTCAGCGATTTGTTGCAAGTATCACGAGAAGGTTTGAAATTGGTGGCGAAGTATCAAAACGTGTTGCGTTTATTACAAGCCAATGAATCCAGTGAAGGGAAACTTGCACGGAATGTCCGAGCAGGCAAATAAAACTGGCAAATATAGTTGATCGCGTGGGAATTCTATTGGCTAAAAACACCTCCGCGACCAGATTCGACGAGCGTGTCTCAGCGAATAATCGCGCATATTTCGGGAGTAAAGTTGGGGAAAAAAATGCAAAAGCAGGCGAGGCTCGGTAGCCCATTCAGTCCGGCTGCCCATGCCGTTAAACCTGCCACCTTCGACGATGCATCGTATATTGTACTCATTTTTAGTAGCCACACCAATACTTTGCTCAAGAATAAAATTGGTGAGGTAATGGATTTTTCGTAAGGTTAGAGGAGGTCGGAATGTCTCGTAATTACGAGTGTTGCATGCAAGATTCCAGAATGAATCGCCAAGGTTTGACAAGTTTGTAAATGAGCGCGATCGCTTCCTTTTTTCAGTCAGTTTGTCCACACTCATCCACACTGCGTTGTCGCGACATCTTTATGGATTCAATTTTTCAGCGACGATCACGACGATTAAATTTTCGTCGCTCGAGTGTCAAGTCCTATACAGGAAAAGATATGGTATTTGCTTACCTTATGATACTTGATCCTTTTCATTAGAAATTTAAAAAAAAAAATTGAAAGTCGAATACGCTGGTAACTCTAACAAGGAGAGACAGTCGGTTGTTTTTAGTTTTCACGTATACCGTTTTCGGATTTTTACATATCTAACATTCCCCTCCCACATGAGATCGTCAGACATTAAACCCTTTAGCTCACATCCCTTTCCAAATCCCCAATTGCCCAAACTCTCATAATATATCTCCAAGTCTGCAGCCGGATTTTTATTAGAAGCGCTCGCATTCGCCTAAACATTTGGTCAGAGAGGTGGAAAACTGCAGAAAACCAAAACTCCTGAACACAGCCAATAACTATCAGACGAGTTTGGATGTAGACATTCGATAGCATAGAGTGCCCCACACTTAACCTTGGTATCCTTCGTGTTCGGCATCTAACCTCCCGCTCGACAGTAGTTACACGAAGTGAAAACTCGACTAAGCCAGAATCACGAACGGTCACCCATCCGAGCAAACCGCGCCCGTCCTTGCTTAACATTTGAGATTTCGATGAGTCGAGAATCACCACCTAGCTGCTGCCGTCGGTTGAGAGGCCGCCAATTGTGAATTTTAGTTTCGGTTTATAATCTTTTTAGTGAAAGCGCATTACCTGAGTATTAATTTGCCAAAGTAGTGATACGCGTTTTTTCGCCGTTTTCGAGAAAATAGTCTTTGAAGTATTCGCCTCAGGCCATGTAGAGTTTGCGAAAAACACATCCAAACTACCGGTAGCTCAGGCAGTAGTGATTCGGGTGCATAGCCGGAAGGTTGCGTGTTCGATTCTCGCTGCCTGCACTTTTCTTTACTTATTTTATTTTTATTTTGCATTCATTAATATGTTTATGAATATAATTTTCTTCAATATTCTTCCAAAGTTATCCAAATATAATGTTCTTAATGCCCTTCTGCATGGAAAAACGGAGTTTTTTCAACTTTATCACGTATTTTGAGGGGGGAAAAACACAAAATCAGTTTAGAAAACTGTAAATGGTTGAATTAAAAAAACCTGGAAGTTGAGTCAAATATAATTGTGAAGTCGAATATGACGATTTTGGGTATGAACAACTGTAAACGGTTAGATTTAAAAAAAACTCGAAATTGTGTCAAATATAAATAGAGAAGTAGATTTTGCTTAGTTGGGATATGGCTAACTATAAACAAGTGTTTTTTTAAATACTGTAAATAGGGTCAAAAATAATTGAGAAGTAGATTTTACCGAGTTTGGCTACGACCAACTATAAACGGCTGATTTTTTTTTTGCACTGGAAATGGGGTCAAATAAAACTGAGAGGTAGATTTTTCCGAGTTAAGGTATGACCAACTATAAACTATTGTTTTAAATACTGGAAATGGGGTCAAATATAATGGAGAGGGAGATTTTTCCGAGTATGGGTATGGAAAACCATAAAGGGTTGGATTAAAAAAAAATTGGAAATGGGTTTAAATATAATTAAGAGGCAGATTTTGTCGAATTGGAGTGTGACCAACTATAAAGTGTCGCGTTAAAAAAACTGGAAATGGGGTCAAATATAATTGAGAAGTATATTCCACCGAATTGGAGTATGGACAACTATAAACGGGTTGATTACAAAAAAAAACTGGAAATGGAGTCAAATATAATCGAGAGATAGATTTTGCCAACTTTGGATATGGACAACTGTAAAGAGTTGGATCTTTCAAAAAGCTGGAATGCGGTCAAAATAATATAAGTGAGAAGTATATTTTGCCGAGCTTTGGTATGGCCAAAAATGAAGAGAAGTATTTTTCCACTTTAGACAATGGCATTTGTAGGTATTCCCATGGCCATATTCGCAATTAGCATATCAAAATACATCTATATACACAAAAAAAGAATGCAAAAACTTAACATTGTTAAAAAAATTTTTTTTTCTATCTTCACCTTCATAATGAATTTTTCGGTTATTCTCATGTCCGAGTTCATAATCAGCACATGAAAATACATTGATAAACATACATTCACAAGCCTATGTCTCTTTTGCTGCTCGTATTCGACTAATTATTCATTCAATTGTTATAAGTTTAATGCTGTTTTTAATGAATGACTACTTTTTTAGTAAAAATTATACTTGTGTACATATTCATTTACATATAATAAAATGATTTATAATTCAATATTGTTAACACTATTCGCTGTTTCTAAGAAAGCATGCAAGCAAATTATTAAATTGAAGAAAAATTACTCAGATACAAGTCAGGAAAGATGAAAAATACCCACCGAAAATAACTATTAACGGCATTAATCTTAAAATTGTTTGACCATGAAATTTTAGATTTTTAGTTACTCTTCAAAAAATTCTATACTCTAAAAATTTAATTATTTAGCAGTGAATTTTAATTCAATCCACGGTGCCAATCGATTAATTAGTGTAAATGTAATCTTTAAACTTTATTATGAAAATACATCTTTTAACGTTTTTCTTAATTCTCAAAAACAATGAACGAATTATGAGTCAGTTTGACGTCCAGATTTATTTCTTAATGACTTTTTATTGATTTTAAAAAATGTCATGCAAATAATTTAAGATTTGACCAAGATATCCAATACAAGTCCAAAAAATCTATTTCTTATATATAACATTTTCGTGTTTTTATACTTGGCAGAGATTGACAAGCATGAATCTCTGATGTGCCCATGGCACTCCCACTATCATTACGTATAATAAAAAAAATTCATGCCAATATCTCAATCCTATCAAAAGTTATGGTAGAACATGAGGAAAAAAATTTACAAACATATTAGTCTTTTTTTTGCTGCGCGTATTCGACTAAAAAAAGGCATTTCTCCTTTTCATAATGTGTTACAGGAGGAGGGAATAATTTCTTCGTTTAAGGATGGAACCCTAAAATATTGGCGAGATTAGCATAACGTTTTTGCTGAAGAATTATTTATGGCGATGCATATTTGAATTCAGGAAATAATCAGATAAAAGTGATTGCTTTGGGTGGAAAGGTTTTGGAGATTTATTGGGGACACATTAGAATTTATATGCTGATTTCAATAAAATTGTTTCGGGTTTCGATAAATGAGGCAAACTTGAGGCTAGTTTAGGTATTTTGAGAAATTACGTCAGTTGAGTAAATTTGCGTCGACGCTGATCGATTTATTGAATACCAATAAATTAATACTACGTTACCTCCTCAGTTCCTGTGTAATTGGTTAGATTTTTTGTTTCTTTAATTTTTTTTTTAATTGGTAAAAGGTCATATATCACAAGCTCAGTTCTTAAATACATATAATTAAGCGAGTTTAGATCCGATATTATGCACGGTCTCGCAGGTGCCTATTTATCACGAACAAAACAAAAAATTTTAATCAAAGTACATTTCTTTTAGCTCAATTTATCTGTTTAGTGTATAACTGTTTGTTAGGGCGGAGTGAAAATGCTAAAGTTATCAAAAAAAATAGTTCTTCTATGATTTTAAGAATTAAAATAATATTACTGAGAATGTTATTCCAAGTAAAAAATATTATTTTTAATTAACAAATTTAAAAACGTACAAATAAAAATTATTTTAACAATGTTTTTTGTAATTTAATTTTTTCTAACTATTGCTTCTTAACAAATTTTTGAAAAATGGTTGAATTTTAATAATTGATAGCCTATTTTTCCAAGAAAAATATTTCTTACAACTCTACTGTTTCAGATTTTCAAAGTATATTTTTCTACGGCTGCAAACATTCAAACAATATTTTTTAAAGTAATTACTTTTCAAACAAATAATTATATTTGAAAATTATTTACTTATTTTTAAAATTGGCAACAGTAAAGTTGTAGTGAATCTTTTCCCAAAAAAATATAAACAATGATTTATTAAAATTCAACCATTATTTAAAAATTACTAAGAAGTGACAGTAAGAAACATTACAATTACAAAACGATTATTAAAAAAATTAATTGTTGTAAGTTTTAAACTTTTGTCATAAAAAATGTTTTTTCCTTTCACAAGACATGACTGACAATATCATTTCAATTCTTAAATTATAGAAAACTTTTTGCCAGTATCCTGTTTTTTGGCACGACAACTGCCTAATTCAGAATTTTTTGAAAACGTGCCAAAAAAAACATGTTATTTTTTTGGATTGAGTTAAATGCGCACTTTTTTGGAAAAAGTTGAATATGTCAAACCTGAAATATCTTCAGCACAAACCAAGGAAACATGTTATTACTTTGCTTTCATGAAAAAAAAAAAAATTTTGTGGGGTTTGAAACGTTCCAAAATCGCAAAAAATCCCGAAATTTTAAATCACGAAAAAAATGTTTGTTAAAAAGCAAAATGATAAGATATTTATTTAGTTTAAGTTGAATAAATTTCAGGTTCGACGTATTCAAATTGTCCTAAAATGTATACATGTAACTCATTAAAAAAACAATTAATCTTTTTCACATTTAAATGAAATTGTAAATTGAGCAAAATCATTTTTTTTTTAATTTCCATTTTTTTATTGTTCACTAGTGAAAACTATGCATTTAAAAAATGGCCATAATTTTGATCCGCAATAGGGTATTTTCTTAATTATCAAATCAAAAATAGAGAACAGAGTTTATAAGTTACTATAGCACGTATTGCAAATTTTAAGTGCGAGTCGTTTTTTAGACTAATTAAGTAATTATATAATTGTTTAAACTTTTGAATCGAAAAATGGATCACTGAAGCTTTGTAAATAAGGGGGATACTTTTCGGTTTTGTCAATTGATAATGAACTTTTTTAATTGCTGTTAATTAATCTAGAAGTATAGTTAAAGTTTGTGAAATTTTTCTGAATTTTGAAATTATTAATTTAAAAAATTGAGGATGATATTCTTAAAAGGGCCATGTTTTCAAATTTATAACTTTAAGTACTAAAAATCGTCAAATTAATGAAAAATAAACCATCTTTTATCATTCTTTTTGTCAAGAGTATCTACGTTTCAGTTTCTACATTTTTGACAATACTAACCATATTTTTGTCTTCGTTATATGTATATGTAATTGAAATTAATTTTTTTATTTAAAACAAGCGATAGATAATAATGTGGAAAAAACTTGTTTGAACAAAATTTTATAAAAAGTAATTGTTAATATTAGTTTTTGAAGAAAGTAAGACGCATTCGGCAATAAAAGGAAAACAAATTCTTTCAAAATATTAATCGAAATAAACTTGGTTAGCTAAATAAATTTTCTTAATGAAATTAATTCCATTCAGTCGTTTAAGTTAGAACTGAAATATTTGTTTAATTTTGGCATTTAAAATTCTAAATTGGATTCGTGAAAAGTGACGAGCGCTTCTCCTAAAAAATTGCATATTTAGGAAAAAGTGGTGTATTAATTACAAAATTTATTTATTTTGTAATAACTTTTGTTTGATGAACAATTTTGTTTAATAAATTATCTTCTTTTAAAGTTCTTCACAATAATTTTACAATAGGAGCGTTTTCTGAATATCATATTGATCAGGCATATTTTAACTAACCATCAATTAAGTTCAGTTAAAACAAAAATTTAAAAATACGTCTGTAAATAAATTGACAATCATCCAGTGAAATAATGTGTTATTTTCCAAACATTTTAACTTGATTAGAAAATTTTTCAAACTCTCTCATTCTGTTTTCCATTAATAATAAACTTATCAATCATTATTCTTTTTTTATACCCAGTTAATTAAGAATCCGAGAATTTTTTATCAAAATTTAGTACCAAAAAAATTAAGGAGCGGTAAATATTAGTATTAAATAGTAATGATATTAAATATCGATTACCAACTTTCACAAAGCTGTCAGTTTATAAATCGTTTCTTTTCTTCGTTCTTTTATACATTAATCAGTTCTTGACATAAACACACATATTTTTATTAGTTTTTCTAATACCATTATATTCAACCCACTTCTACTGCTTCTAAGTCCAAAACTAATGAAAAATAGGTGCTCTCTAGATATCAGTATCAGATAACAGTATAAGAAATGTCTCCTTCTCGAAAATTGACTCATCCTATATAAAACCAAATTAATGACAATCCCGTTGTCCCTCGATTGAAAAATTATGAACCCCTCAACAATTAATCACCTAACTTTCCAACTCGGGAACACTCTTGATATATCATCGACAACCTTTCCTCAGGGAAATTTGAATCGAGCCTTTTTATTATTACTCTCGCCTCCTTATTTCCAACACCTTCGACGATCGGAATTCATCACGATATACCGAATGCGTTGGAGTGGGTGGACTCGCAAAGGAATCAAAAAGGCATGTAAATGCAAAACGGGATGAATCTGATGGAGAATGCGAGGGATCACAGTCCGTTCCTTTTCCCCTTTTCCTCTTTCCCTCCCTTACATCTGAGAAATCCCCTAGATATCTGAAATCAAAGAATTTTGACCCAATTTTTCTACCTTTTTACAAGGTTTCGATTCATTAAAAAAAAATCAAAAACAGATACCAATTTAAAATATTTTCTAAACGATTTATTTGCTAATTTTATAGATTTAAAAGGACAATGAAGAAATCGCTAACGATTCAATCGAGAAACTAAACTCGAAATATAAATCAATTGTTTAGAGGAAAATCAAGAAAATCTGTATAGAGGTAGCACAGGCTTCACGTGCAAAATTGCTCTAAAAGCAGAAATAAGAAGATTTTGTATGAAAATAGGGAAATAAATTATTTTATATAAAATTATGGTTTATATAATATAATAAATTAAATTTTAAACGATTTTGTTTGAATCTTCAATAAAAATGATGAATTTTCTACCAAAATAGTTAAATTTTCAAGCAACAGGAAGAAGGACACATTTGCAACAAAATAGTTACGTAGTTACATTTTGAACCGAAGAGATAAATTTCAAATTAAAATTATAAATCTTCAACCAAAAAAATACATTTTTTAGCCAAACAGATTAATTTTCTCCAAACCGTGGAGTTTCAACCAAAAAGGATGAATTTTTAACAAAAATTGTTCTTTTTTTCAACAAAATAGGTAAGTTTTTAACCAATTAATAAAATTTGTTACCAAAAAAGATGAATTTTCAACGAAAAATGTAATAGTTGATATTTAAACCAACAAATATTTTTATTTTAAATAAAAAATAGATGAATTCATCCAAAAAATACAAATTTTCAACCAAATTGTTGAATTTTCTACAAAGCATTTGAATTTCATCAAAAACGCTGATTTGTCAATAAAAAATAATTCCATTCATCCAAAGAAGGTGGAGAAAAATCCCAACCAAATTGTTGAATTTTCAATGGATTTTGAACAAAATCGTAAATTTTTTATTAAATAGCCTAATTTTTTAAATAAAAATAGTTGAATTTTTAAACCAAAAAAGATGAATTTTCCACAGGATAATTACATTATCAGCTAGAGATGAATTTTCAAATAAAATGATGAATCTTCAACCAAAAAAATGAATTTTTAAGCCAAAAAGACCAATTTTCTATATAACCTTGAAATTTTAACCAAAAAGGATGAATTTTTAACAAAATTGTTGTTTTTCAACAAAATAATTAAGTTTTCAACCATTTGATGAAATCTTTAAACCATGAAAGATGAATTCTGAACGAAAAATGTAATGATTGATATTTCAATCGAAAAAGACTTCAATTTTAAATAAAAAACAGTTGAATTCGTCCGAAAAAATCGACTTTTTAAGTTATAGTTGATTTTTCAACCAAAGAAGATTTTTCAGTCAATGTACGAAAAAAATGACAGCCAAATTATTGAATTCATCCAAAAAAGAAGAAATTTCAAGAAAATAGTTGATTTTTCAGCCAAAAAAGGGTTTTCAGTCAAGACAGAAGAAAAATTTCAACCAAATAATGAATATTACAGCCAAAAACAAAATCTTTTCACAAAACAGTTGATGTTCCAACCCAAAGATATAAATTTTCAACAAAAAAGTTAATTTTCAACCAAATGGTTGTCTTTTATATCAAAATAGTGGACGATTCTTCAACAAAATATTTACATTGTTACATTTGCAATCAAAGAGTTGAATTTTTAAATTAATTGATTAATTGTCAACCAAACAAATGAACTTTAAAGCCAAAAAGACGAATTTTTAACAAAATAGTTGATATTTCAAGCAAAATAGATTTTTATGTAAACAGAAAAGAATGTCAAGCGGATTGTTGAATTTTCTGCAGAACAGTTGAATTACAACCAAAAAGACTGATTTTCAAGTAAGAAATAGTTTAAATTCATCAAAAAAAGACGAAATTTTAAGAAAACATTAGAATTTTCAATCCGAAAATATAAATTTTCAACAAAAAAGTTAACTTTTTGATAAATAGTTGAATTTTCCACCAAATATAATTATGCTGAAGAACTACTGAAGCTGAAATTTGAATCGAGCCTTTTTATTATTACTCTCGCCTCCTTATTTCCAACACCTTCGACGATCGGAATTCATCATGATATACCGAATGCGTTGGAGTGGGTGGACTCGCAAAGGAATCAAAAAGTCATGTAGATGCAAAACGGGATGAATCAGGTGAAGAATGCGCAATGTACGTATGTAGATTGTAGAAAGTGGTAGAAAGTGGTAGAAAGATCCTTTTGAACCCCCTTGCTCGTCCTACCGGTCCTTACATTGACCGCATCACCCTCGTCTTGTGTTTGATCTTGGCACGCAATATATTTTGACGCTGAGTCGAACAATTTGTATGCCACGCTGCTTTTCAATTTACATTTAAATTGGTTGCTTATGGCGTTCTGTCGCTCGACGGGAGTCGAACCCAGCCCCGCGATAAGGAACAGTCAAATACTAAAACAGCCAACTGGCAGAACTCTTACGAGGTTTAACGAACCGTATATTTCTGCAAGCGTCAAGTGAGGACCGATTCCTTGACCGGGTCTTCGACAGAAAAGGACCTCAGCATGGGCGGCGACACCATACAATGTACTGCAGCGGTCCACAGTTTACGCCACCCCCCTTGGAAAATCGAAATTTGCTTATTTCAACGTGATAACAAATTATAATTCGATGAAGCAATTTGAATATCCGAATTCGCTTGAAAAGAAGTAGATTTCATGGAAATATAAAATTATCTAACTTTTTTATCGAAAAATTATAACAACTTTTTAATTAAAAAAAAATGGCCACTTTTGCACCTTTAGTTGGATACAGCAAACAAAATAAAAAATAATGCATTTTTAAAGATGATTTTCTTATGTCTAAAAATGGGATGTCCACGGACAGAGCAAAGAGCAAAAGTCTGTCACTCGTCAATCCCCTCTCTTACCGCCTTATGCAGAGAGCGAACGAGCGTGCGAGGAAAAGGTATGGAGAAGCGCTTGGAGATAGGGGAAGAAAAGCGAGCCAGGGAACTATCCGTGGACATCCCGGGTCTAAAAGATGCTTAATAGTAGAAAAAATTGTGATTCGACCTAAAAAAAGTTAATTGTTCAAACCGGAATAAAATAATACTGTCTGTTTAGCTACAATTGGCTTTTTAGGCTTTGGACCAACTCCGTCGGCTTGCGGGTTCGATTCCCGCCTCGCACTCTGGAAGAGTCTCGGCGGCCCATGTGGTGAACACTAGGCTAGCAAGGAAGTTGTTCATCTCCGGAGAGTCGTGGGACCGGTACCTCTAGAAAAAAAGGTTCTCTAATTACTTAAAGCCGTTGCTCTTGGTGGTTCGGAACCCACCTTAAACTGTGGGTCCCCCTCCCACCACCAAGAAAGTGTGTGGGGGGTGTGTAAAGGAATAGGGAGGAGATGCAAGAAAAATGTAAACCCTTAGGGGCCACATTAGAAGCTTCCATTCCATAAGCAACGACTACAGAACTGTCATTTTGTTCGAAATTTACCACCTTTTCGTGTTCGAGTATGCAAGATGTGACAGTTTTTAAGGTTATGTTCAAAATCCGACCTTTTCAACTGCGCATGCACAGAAATGCGCGGGCCTATTTAAAATAATATATACACTGGTAATATGACGTTGATATTAAATTATTTTAGGTAGTTAGTTATTTCTATCATTCAATTTAATCTGTTTTTTTTTTTTTTTTTTTAATAAAAAAAATTGTTAATGTTCAGCTGTATGATTATTCATCCTATTTATTTGTGTTAAATATACTGGAACATGAAATTATGGCCACCGAGTTTATGTCCTTCCGAGAATTTTTGCCGGGGCGGTTTCGGGCTGAGAGTTAAGCCCCTCGGAGTTAAGAGGAGGCTGCTCAACCATCCATAAACACCAGCAGCGTAGCGACAAAGACGCAGTGCGCGGGTACTCGTGCGCGTATATTGCGTAATATACCACCCGTAACTGGCCATCTATCCCATATCAGCGAACTAAAAAAGAACTCTCAAAAAGAGTTCTATTGGTGTTTCAGCTCTGAAGAATGCCAACTTTTACTTGAGACACAACATTATCGAAACTCCAGCTTTTTCTGTGAGGCAAAGATGAAATTTCAAAAATTCTGGGTTAACAACATTTTGTGTTCATCTACTAAACATTTCGTTGAGAATTCATCTTTTTTCGTTGAAAATTAATTTTTTCAATTAAAAATTTAACTATTCCATTTTTTATTGAAAATTTATCTTTTTAAGTTGAGAATTCATGTATTTTGTTGAACATTCGTATTTTGTTTGTAAAAATTATTCTTCTTGGTTGGAAATTCATCTCTTTGGTTGAAAATTTAACCATTTGTTTTGAAAACTCGTCTTTTTGGTTGATTTAAAATGTTTTTTATTTAAAATTAAAATCTTTTTTAGGTGAAATATCAGCTATTACACTTTTGATTGAGAATTTGTCTTTTTTAGTTAAAGTTTACTACTTTGTCAAAATCCATTTTTGTGGTTGAAGATTCATCATTTTAGTTGAGAATTTATCTCTTTCATTGAAAATTTAACTATTTTGTTGAAATTCTTTTTTTTTCGATCATGATTAATTTTTTGATTCAAAATGGAACTACTCCATTTTTGGAAAATTTATCTTTCGTAGTTGAAAATTAAACTATACGGTTAAAAATTTATGCTTTTTAGTTGAAAATTCAACTGTTTGGTCGAAAATTTAACTACTTGGTTGAAAGTGGAATTTCTTTACTAAAATTTATTTTTTTTTTTGGGTAAAAACTTTAACTATTCTATTTAAAATTAGTTTTTTGTGTTGAAAATACATATTTTTAAATAAAAATTTAACTTTACAGTTTTTGGTACAAAAATTATATTTTTTTAGTTGAAGCTTCAACAGTTTGGTTAAAAATGTCTATTTTTTGGTTGAAAAATCATGTATTTTGTGGAAGAATCGTTTTTTTTTGCCGTACGAAAATAATCTTTTTGGTTAAAAATTAATATTTTTGCGTCAACAGCTCAACTTCTTGGTTTGAAAGTTGATCTTTTTTGGGTTAAAATTCATCTCTTTGGTTGAAAATTTAACTATCTTGTTGAAAATTCGTTCATTTTCTTGACTGAACATTAGTTTTGAACTACAAATTTATTTGTTACATTTTTGATTGAAAATGTATCTTTTTTGGTTGAAAATTCAACTGTTTGGGGAAATGTGGCACGTCGTGTAATGTGGCACGCGAGGTAATGTTGGCCTTAGGCCCGCGATTCCTGAAACGGCGAGATATTTTTATAAAATTCACCTCTTTAATTGAAAATTTAACTATTTTGAAAACAATTTTTCTAGCTAATTATTCATTTTATCCCCTGAAAATGTAGCTATTCAAATTTTGGAAAATTTATCTTTTTTATATGAAAATTAAACTTTTTATTTAAAAATGTATCTTTTCAGTTGAAGATTCAACTGCTCAATTAAAAGTTGAATTTCTTTCAAAAAATTATTTTTTTCTTGATGAAAATCAATGTTTTTAACTAAAACTTTTAACTATTCTATTTTTGGTTCAAAAAATATATTTTTTAGTTAAAGCTTCAACTATTTGGTTGAAAATTTCTCTTTTTTAGTTGAAAATTCATGTATTTTGTTGAAGATTTTTTTTCTGCCGAAAATTAATCCTCTTGGTTGAAGATTCGTCTTTTATGGTAGAGAATTATTCTTCTTGGTAGAAAATAAATCTTTTCGTTAAAAATTCAGCTGCTTGTTTGAAAGTTGAACTCCTCTGTTAAAAATTTATTTTTTGGTTGAAGATTCATCATTTTAGTTGAAAAATCATCTCTCTGGTTGAAAATATAACTATTTTGTTGGAAATTTGTTTTTTTGTTGTTGTTAAATATTTGTTTATAACTGAAAATTTATATATTCCATTTTTGGTTGAAAGTTGATCTTTTTGGGTGAAAAATCAACTGCTTGGTTTAAAAGTTTTGTTGAAATTTTTTTATTTTAACATTAGTTTTTAATTAAAAATTTAATTCTCACTTTTTTTTTTTTGAAAATGTACCTTTTTTGGTAAAAGATTCAACCGTTTGGGGAAATGAGGCACATGGTGTAATGTGGCACCTATGGTAATGTGGCGCCCGAGGTAATCTGGCCCTCGGGGTAATGTTGGCCCCAAGCTCTTGATTCCTCACATGGCGGCGAGATCTTTTTATAATATGGAGAGATATATTTTTTCTAAAATACAAAAGTAACTAAGAAAAAGTTATCGTAACCATAACAATAACTAGTGAGAAATCCATAGTCCACAAAATTGCAAGCCGCCGCCCATGAACCTCAGCCACGTCGACAGAAGGGGTGAAGCCTCTCCGATAAATTTTTTACACCTATGCATGCATCCGTGCTGGAGTGTTTTGTTATAGATGACATGAAAGCTGTTGGCTGAGTTATAGTTCGAGTTTAAAAGACATGCTAGCGAGGAGTGAGCGCTTGGCAATTCGCGAGATCATCTGAGAATGAAGGGAACTTTATTGCAAATTTCTAGAACCTGTTTCGCCCTCAAAGGAGATTAAAAGGTTTTTCGAAAAATTTGAAAAACTAGCTGCATTTCAAAGTATCAAGTTATGGAAATTGTAAGTTTATATCTTCTTTATGCTGATCAGAATTACATTGAAAATGTTACGCTTCTTTACCCTGGTCATAATTTACTCACCTAATTTGTATAGGGAAATTAAACTGGAATTCTGTAAGATGTTTTACTACTTTGTGGAATACTTTAGGGGCCGTGCAAAAACTACGTGACACTGCCGGGGGGGGGGGGGCAGGTTTTTGTGACGTGGGCGGGGGTTAGCACAGAATGTGACATCACACATGGCAAATATAAATTTGTATAACACATTTTTTGAAATGCTTGGAAAAGTGCGAATTAGTGATCTAATTTTGGCCGTTGTACGTGTACGGAAATTTTGGTACGAATAGCCGGAAATTTGCGGTATGAATAACGGGACCTGGAAAAAGACTATTTTGTACCTATTCCGAGATATGAAAAAATGTTAAGTAGCGGAATTTTTCATCTTAAAAATGTCTCCAAACTTTCTTGAGACTATTTTTTGGATCAGAAATCATCTCTTTTGTTTAAAAATGCTACTATTTGGTTGAAGTTTGAACTATTTTATTGAAAATAACTAAAATAAGTTTTTTCTGTTAGTTGAAAATTATATTTTTTTAACTGAAAATTTAGCCATTCTTTTCTGGGGTGAATCTTAATCGTTTATAATTGAAAATGCAACTATTAAATATTTCATTGAGGTTAATCTTTTATGGTTGAAAATTAATCTTCTCAGATTTAAAATTGAATTACTGAGTTAAAAGTTGAACTATACTGTCAAAAGTTCATTTTATTAGTTGAAGATCCATCTCTTTTGTTGAAATTTCAACTATTTTCTTAACAAAAAATTTTTTTGTTTGAAAATGAATCATTTCATCTTCAGATTTAACTGTTCCATTTTTGTTTGAAAATTTATACTTTTTAGCCTAAAGTTAAACTATTTGGCTAAAAATTTCAACTGTTTTGTTGAAATGGTTAAAAATGCATATTTTCAGGTTTATAATTCAACTGTTTTCTAGAGAATTCGCCTTTTTGTCTTGAAAACTCAACGATTTGATTAAAATTTTTGTGCTTTCTTGACTGAAAAATCTGTCCTGGATGAAAATTTCACTCTTTTCTTGAAAATTCGTCTTTTTCGTTTAAAAATTCATCTTTTTTGGTAGAAATATAATCTGTTTCGATTAAAGATGCAACTGTTTGGTTGAAAATAATTCTTTTCTGGTTGAATATCCAACCATTTTATTGAAAACACGTCTTTTTTGGTTGTATTCAACGGTTGTTTATTCTAAATTAAATTTTTTTCTATAAATATCAACTATTACATTTTTTGTTATAAACTATGATATTTTTTCTTAGAATTATTCTTTTTTATTGAAAAAAACGACCACTTATTTAAAAATTCGTACCTTTTCTTCATAAGTTCAACTATTTGGTTATAAATGTAACTCTTTAGTTAATAATTAACTTTTTAAAAGTGAAAATTCAACTATTTGGTTGTAAATTTATCTTTTTGGGATTGATTTTCACCCTTTTTGGTAGAAAATTCATCTTTTTGGGTTGAAAATTGAAGTTCATTTTTGCACTAACATGGATCTGAGGTCTCACAGACCGCTGTATATATTTATATATAATTAAATGAGTAAATAAGTTTATTGGATACCACCCTATTATTAGCCTATAACGGCCCCTGAAAAATGAGCGTTAGATAGCCATTTACCGAATGGTGTCAGCTGCTGACATATTATTAGTTCCAAACAGCGCCACACTGACAGATTACTAGTTCCACAAATGGCCACTGAATAAAGCACAATGTATTCTCTAATCGTACTGTTAGGAAAAATAATGACACCAGATGGCACTCTAGCTAGGACCGAACCACGTTTAAAATTTCGCGCCATGCAAGATTACCAATCACAACCCAAACAGATGACTGCCACGTCAGTCGTATGTTTTCACGACCAAAGATATTATAAATGTCACGATTCACGATTCACTTTTCAGACGGCCCTACAGTCTCATAAAATGCTGATTCTGAATAAAATATCATACATCACTCGTAGGGTTACACACGTCTTCACGTGGACATGGTTTTACAACTCGTCCTGCAAACATTGATCTCCCCGTAAAGACATGTCTAACCCTACTTGTGATGTAATATACTATTTTGTTATCTAACTTATAAAAGTATATGAACGGACATGGGAATAAGTAAGAAATTGATCAATTTTATCAACTTTTATTATTAATAATCTTTTACACCAGTGGGGAGAGGGAACCACATATCAGCAGCATTGTGCGGTGACATGCGGTTATGGACGACTCGTCCATATTTCCTTACTAATTTATCACTTTTTGCTCAAATGAGGGATAATCGACGCTTGTGTGTAACATCTTGCGTTTTAAATAGCTTGAAAAAAATTGAAATATAAATATAAAATGGTGACGCTTCGTGGACGTGCGGTCTCACGGACCGCCTATGAGCTTTCAATCGATATTAATCACCAATTAAACGCAGGGCCACACATTGTCCACCTACTGTGACGAAAGCACAACTAAAAGTAAAGCTGATAATAAGGGCAGCCTCGAGGAAAGCCAGGGAGGGGAGTGAACCAAATACATATTAGAACCTTGGTGCGGTCTGTGAGGCCGCACGTCCATACTTAAAGGTTAAAAGAGGGAGCGGGTGTTCGTATTTGTGACGTCACCCTGGGGGTTTCCAATTTTGTGTGATGATCCGTGAGTAAGAAGGGTAGGGGTGGAAAAAAATGTTCGAAATAGCGTGACCTAGTTTTTGAACGGCCCTTTACTGTTTTCTTATCAGATAATTTAATTGTATTCCTATTTCTTATTAGTTTTTGTAATATTTTTAATGACATTTGCTCCCTAGAATTTCTCAGCTTTTCAGTTTAAATGTTGTAGAATGTAGATAGTAATGTATTAATCTTCCCTCAGATTTGTGGTTTGCAAACTAGGTTCTTGTGGCTCAAAGTCCTACCAATCTTCAGAACAACTTCGAGTTCCTCTCAAATCCATCGATCCACTACAACTGCGTTATATCAAATTCTCTAGCAGATTACCTATTGAACGTAGTATGTAGTTATGGAATTTGATAAGAGAGATATATAATGGATCCAAAACTTTGGTTGAAGTTAGACCCTTAGTTGCATAATGGTACCACAAAACAGACGCATCGTGACCAATATATATTTAGAAGATAAATTCCTTCTTCTCGATTAATTAGTTCATTGGAAAACATTTTAAAAACTATACAATTTTCTTAAATAATGGAAATATAAATCTCATTAGAATCCGCTTATCTTTGAAATAGACGTCTTTTTTTTAAACTCATACACTAATACCGTCCGAAATTATCTACACGGCTAGCGCGGGTGATACTAAAAATAACTTCTGATATATGTTATTATTTTAATAATTTGTTGTTTTTATTGTAAATTTAAATATTTGTGCATTTCATGCTACGTGCGATGAACGATTTGTTTACTAATTGTTAATCTAGGACATTATGACTAACCTTTATATTTTTTTTCTGTTTCAGGTGAGTACTTTCATATTGAGATCTCAGCTTGAAATACGTGCATTTGCGTCGATTATTATGCTCGTAAGTAAGAAATGTTAATTATTTTATGTTTTCCCATCTCGAATTTTTATTCAAGTCCTTTTAATAATATATATATATATATATATATATATATATATATATATAAATTAAAAAGTCATGCGCGCGCTTTCGTAAATTTCGGCGTATGAGAGTTAGCATTTTTAAATTTCAGTGACCGTGACAAATTTTCGGAAACCAATATTGAATCAGGAAAAATGTCGTTACGGATACGGCCAAAAAACCTTCATTTATATTTTTTGTCAATTTTTTGTTGAATTTGTGCCTTCGTAAGGAAGGCATCTTGCGTCTAAGATAGTTCTATGAAAAATACCTGTTGGTCTTTCGCGATATCTGGCATCATTTACGACAAAAATTCCAAAATTATATTTTTAAGAAAAAAAATTCTCCCAGTCTCAAAAATGGTTTAGCCTACATAAAACTGATAGGATGCCTCTCATAAATTAGCAGAAGCTTTTCAAAAATATTGGAAAAAATAAAAAAGGTAAACCATTTTTGAGGTCGGGAGAATTTTTTTCCCCAACAATATAATTTTGTAATTTTTCTCATAAACGATGTAAGATTTCCGCGAACTTGCATGATTTTTTTTGTATCTGTCGTTGTTTGCGACAAAAATTAGAAAGTTCAATTTTATAGAACAAAATTTTCTGGTCAGAGGAGTTATTTAGCCCTCATAAAACTGACTGAATTCAAAGAAATGATTTGTAAACACGACATTACCCTTGCACGTTTGATTAGTGCCGTTACTGTATGTCTGTCGGCCTCCAGCGGTCGATCCGTGGAGTCGATCAATCGATTTCAAATTCAAATTTCAATTCGCCTTCTCTAATAAATAGCAATTTAAAAAATGGTTTCTTACAAACAGACTTGAATCCACACAAAAAATGCATTTTTTTATTGTTGAAAAAAAAGATATTTAGAGGTCCTGCAAGCCCCGTCAAGTTTAACATGTATGTATTATCCTGAAAGAAAAAAGACTTTTTTGTACATTTTGTTCAGATCGTCAATATTAGGTGTATCAAGTTGATCCTGAACGTTTCACTTCAAAATTAGGCATAGAATATGAATTAAAAATTACTTTTTGAATTTCACCCCCTAAGTCTTTTTTTAATGTCCCAAAAAATAATTCCCGTAAGTGAAAAATTGGGTTTTATGAGTTTTTGACATTAATAATTATTTTTTTGCAGTTTCTTTTAGTAAAAATTGCTTCTAACGCATAAAATATTACTTTCAACTGAAAATTAGATCTTTGAGTAAATTTGTCAAACAATTTATTATTGTTTATAACAATATTCTCTTAGAAAAATGCTAGAAAAATGTGTTTTTTTCTGAAATTTTCCACTTTTTGTCCACTTTTCAATTAGAGTGAGGTAATAATTAATTCAAGCTAGCAAACATAATCGTATAATAAATTTATGATTTGTAATAATATTCTCTTTGAATAATGTTAGAAAGTTGCGGTTTATTCCAAAATTTTCAACTTTTTGTCCACTTTTCGCTTAGAGCTAGGTAATAATGAATGAAATTTAAATAAAACAATTGTGCAAACAAATTATTATTGTTTATAACTACCTTCTCCTACAGTAATGCTACGTAGTTGCGGTTTTTCGGAAATTTTCAAATTTTGTCCACTTTTTCTTATTATTAAGTATTAATTAATACTTGCTAACAAACGTAATTATTGAAACAACTTATTTTTGTTTTGTAACTATCTTCTCTTAGAGTAATGCTATATAGTTGTGGTTTTTTCTGAAATGTTTAGCTTTTCTGTGACTTTTGCTTCCTCATACAGGGAGTTTTGTTCTGCCCTAAATTCAAAATCTACTTTTTAGACATATTTCGAAATAATTCGACGAAATTAAAAAAAAATGTCAAGTGCTTTGGTACACCCAATGAAGCTTGCGCACGCACGCTGATGTTTAAAGTACTTATTTTGATCAATAAAAAAAGTCAATTTTACTTTTTAATTGCAGTCTTAAAGAAAAATCCCCAAAATTCCTATTGAAACTATACTGGACAATATGATTTTATCGCTATTAGAAGAGTTGCAAATTGACAAAATAGATGGTATATTCTGAAAAACCACTCATCACTTATTCTCATAAATAAAGAATAAAAGTCCTACTTTTCAACTTCAAAGCTCCTTGAGGGAAGAACCTACGCTTTCTTTTGAGATAAAAAAATAAAAAGTATCCTTTTTTGTCAGAAAAGTTAAGTTTATATTTGAATTTCAATTAAACAAGTCAATTTATTTCTTTGAAAAATTTAATTATTTAACATTCAAAGAAAGGCAATCATCGACTGTACTTCTTTTTATATATCTTTGAATACAAGCTGGGTTTTTTTCAAGATGGTTCTATAATAATTTACTAGTCTATCTTGTTACAAGATGAGCGTTTATACCCGATTTCTAGATGTCCGAATTGCTTGGTTAAATTATGTATTTACTACTTCACATAATCACGTTCGTTGAACCGAAGAGATATTTCTCTTGGTACGATAATGCGATTCCAAGAAACATAAAAACTTCATTCTTCCATCATTATCAATCAAAAGAAATCGGTAACCTCCCTCTGATTATAACAATTTCGCAATGCATAAAAAAGTAATCTTGAGCCGACCGGATCGGTATTCTTTTGAGCCAAAGTGCGACAAATGATTCTGCATTTTTTTCGGGCAAAGTTCTCGACGTGAGGGTTCAATGACTTAGAGAAAAATACACAAACCATACATATGGTATGCCTTGGATGCTGAATGTTGGATACTGGAAGCCAAAATCGACCTACTTGAACATGAGCGGCGGTAGGTGTGCTTCTTTGGATTTAACGAGGCGCGAGGAAGGGTCGAAGGATACCCAATGCAGGAGACAAATGGCATCTAATCACATCTAATCGGGAAGAAGCCGGTTTGATGATTTGGCGTACCGAACGGTACGATGATTATCGGGACGTTTAATTAATAACAACACCCGGCGAGGCTGACGTCTGCTGGCGTCTGGCGACTTGAGTAATGTTCTCCGCCCATCTGATCGTCGTTCTTGTTCGTTTTACATTCCGTCGTGCCACCTATGCCGATTCATTAGGCATTATCGAAAGTGTTTCAAGGTCGAAGCAGTTCTTGAAACTTCTTGATTCGAAGATGCTCATATCGCGATCGGCGCCTCCTGCATTTACATAATTATCGGCCTGCCGTCAACCATGTACCATGTGCTTATAGAAAGCAATCGCGAGTGGCCCTTGGTGACGACGTCCAAGACTAGATACAGTAGATAACGCGTCCAACTACCAAGCCTTTCGATGCCTTTCGAGTTTCGATCCGCCAAGTTGCTCGATCCAACATTACGTCGATGAACAGAGAATAAGAGATCGTGACCAATGACCATGTCGATAAGGTTCAATGAAGTCGAGCCAACGAGAGCGTTGACATTTATGAGGGATATATTTCGAGAATCAGATACAAAATTTACATTTTTATATTACTATTAGTCCAGAAACCTTTCTCTCCTTTGCTACAGTTATTTTCAATTCTATTTTTCACGTGGATCATTATTTTTGTATGAGTAGACACCTGGCTTATCTGATCTCTTTTATGGCTGGTTTTATATTTCCTCAAGTATACCATTTTAAATGCGGTGTGTTTTAAGTGGTTTACCGTTTTTTCAAATCGTTTAATTGTCAACTCAATAAAATCAGCTACAAAATAGGTGTAATAAAAAGTTGAGTTTATTTGGCGACAACTTGAATGATTGGCGTATAAAACTGCAGCACTTTCAAGATCTATCTACAGAAGATCTATCTACTTGTACATAAACAAATTAAATAAACTTATCATTTTGAGCTATGACTTATAGTTAATAGTAATTTCTTTGAGAATGTTGATGTCCGTTGCTGGTCTTAGGGTCACATAAATTGAAAACAGTTAAATTTTATTGTTTCAAATGTTCATTTGATGAAATTTCGTTTGAAACCATTAATTTATTTTCAATTTACCTGACCCTAAGGCCGGCAACGGACATCAACCTTCTCAAAGAAATTACTTTTAAATGTAAGTGAATGCTCAAACTGATATATTTATTAAAATTGTTTATGTACTATTAGATGAAGCTTCTGTAAATAGATCTTGAAAGTGCTGCAGTTTTATACACCAATCATTCAAGATGTCGCTAAATAAACTGATTTTTTTATTACACCTATTTTTCAGCTGGTTTTATTGAGTTAATAATTGAATGTTTCGAAAAAACAACAGTAAACCACTTAAAACCTACAAAGATGAATTCTCAATAAAAAATGTAATACAGTAAACTTCCTTTTATTTCCGTGGCCTTAAAACGTACACGTTCCATAATTTCAAGGCTGGAGGGGCCCCCCACCTCTACCGCGAGTCGTGGGGTGATTTTTGACAAGCGACGTTCATTGGTGGAAAATTTAATTATTTTGTTGGAAATTCGCTTTTGTTTTGGTTGACATATCACCTATTATATTTTTCGTTGAGAATTCTTCTTTTTGTTGGAAATTCAACTTTTCTGTTTGAATATTCAACTGTTTGGTTAGAAGTTCAACTATTTTTTTGAAAATTCGTTTCGTCTGCTTTAAAGTTCAACTATTTGGTTGTAAATGCAAGTTTTTGGTTAAAAATTAATTGTTTTCTGTTAAAAATTCAACTATTTGGTTGAAAATTCATCTTTCTTGATGAAAAATGAACATTTTTATTCAAACTTATCTTTTTAGATAGAAAATTCAAGTATTTGGGTAAGAATTTACCTATATTCTTGAAAATGTTAATTATTCCGTTGAAAATAAAAGTATTTTGTAAAAAGTCATCGTTTTTGGTTGAAGCTTTACTTGTTTTGTTGAACATTCATCTGTTTGTATAGAAAATTCTTCTTTTTTTTAAATAAATTAATTTGAAAATTTAAAATTTCAATCTGAAATTTTTGTATTTCATTTATAAAAGATTCTATTGTAACAATGTTACAAAATGAAAATTCTATGGTCTTTGAATATTAATTGTGAGGAAAAAATCAGGAAAAAGTCAGGGAATTTGAAAATGAATTTTTCGGCAGATTATGACGCAAAATTTTCCAGAGTTTAAAAGATGCGGCTTATTAAAATGATTCTTTTTGTTGATATTTTTTATTTGATTATGCCTATTCGAGGAGAACATGTAAAATGACGCTGCCAAGATATACATTTTTATATCAATTGGCAATGAAATCAATAACATGAAAAATTACAAAGTTCTGCGCCCAATAACCCCAAAATGAAGTGCTTTTTAAAAATCTTTAAGGACATATTTGGAAAAGCAGTTAAAATGTTTCAGTTTTACGCAGAATTTCCGCAATGGCTCAAGAAAATTGTATTAATTTTTCCCTGGTTGCAGCCAAAGTCTGAGCTTAGTGTAACACAAGTCATCAAAATTAAAAAAAAATGGTATACTCGAAAAAAGGATTCAAAATTATAAAGATTTGTAGAATTGGCTGATTCCCCCCCCCCCCAACAAAAAACTCCTTTTTCTCCACTACGGTATTAAAATGTTACAAGTTTTGTTAATACATCAAACATGGATAAAAAGATTAAAAAAAAAAAAATCTTTTATAAGTCACGTGACCTAAATTGTCGATAATTTTTTTTGCAACAACTCACGTCCACACCGAATGAGATATCGGGTTGAAATTTTGTGGTAAGCCTCAGGAAACAATAATGTACGTTTGTATACAACATTTGGAACGAAATTTAGAAAAAAATTTGTTTGAACAAATTAAAACCGGAGCAATATCGGCATTTTTTGTGCAACAACTCATGTCGACACAAAATGAGATATAGAGTTGAAACTTTGGGGAAAGCATCAGGAAACTGTAATCTGCGTTTGTATACAACATTTGGCTCGAAATGTTGAAGAAAAAAATTTAATGAATAAGGAAATTCACAAAAATACCGACCGTGCTGTAGAACTCTGTAACCAATTTTCAATGTTCCCAATGGAACATTTTTGAGGTTCTGGCTCACATGACTTGAGGAAAATGATGCATACATCGGTTGCAAAAATTACACTTGATAATATTTGCTGGTTTGGTGCAAATAAACAAATTGATATTTGATATATCCATGGTGTCAGCACTGTTGATAATGCAGATCGCTTGATTGCCGGTCGATATTTGTTATTCCAATAATAACTTTTGTTCTTCCCCAACTCTATGCTTTACCACACACTGTCCTTTTATATTTATTAATATTTTCCCAAATTTTTTCCTCTCTATTTTAACTTTTATTTTTAAATATGGGACAAAAAATATCGATCTCAGGACTGGCTGGGTCACGTGACTAATGTATAACATGGCCTTAACGAGGATTGATTTTTCAATTAAGAAAGAGTTTTTATTCCAAAATTGCACTGAAAATAAATTTTCAATCCAATAACAGGGGCTTTCTATAACACAGTTTAATTTTTAACCATATAATTGAATTATCAACCAAAAAGATGAATTTACCACCATAAAGATGAATTTTCTACTAAAAAAGACAAATTCTCAATAGAATACATAAATTTTCAACCAGATAGTGAATTTTCAACCAAGAAGATAATTTTCTACCAAAAAGGATGAACTTTCAACAAAATACATGAATTTGCAACTGGATTGGAAAAGAGCACATATTGTGTTTGAAATAGATTATAAAGCATATTTCACTTACGTTATCATTCATACTTCAAAAGGCTTTATCATGACACTGTTTGCATTGGGTAAGTGCAGGATTAAAATATTTCGTGTATTTTTCTTCAATGTGTGCAGCCCAACAAACGTCACGTGTGCAGAATTTATTCCTTTTTTCGCTGCAGCAATTAAAGCCTAATGAGAAAGAAGAACAAAGCGGTTACAAAAATTTGAATTTTTTAAAATAAAAAAAAATATTTAGGGATTAGACATTATTTTTGCCAACTGGCATTAAGAGCAGAGAGTAATCTAGCCAGGATGCCAGAAAATTCATTAACAGATATGTAACGTAATTTTTCCAGTTCCTGCTGTAACTCATCTGTGAAGACAGTCTGTAATGATGAAAAAGTAATGATAAAGTTAAACTAAAATATTATTTTAGAATTCACTGTTCAATTTTAATACATTTAATGTAAATATATAGCAGGGTGCCAAATAGAAAATAAAATTGTCGATTTTTTTAAACGCGGGGGAAAATTCAATTTTTTTAATGATAATATTTAAATAAATTTTTTTTTTTTAATTTTAATGATTTAATTTAATTTTTTAATTTTTTAATACAAAAACGTTTAATTTTTTAATTTCTTTAATTTATTTAATTTATAATCGTTTAATTTCTTTAAGTTTTAATGATAATCCTCTATTTTGTCTAGATTTCTTAAAAAAGATTTAGAGGTCTCGAAGAATGTTTTTTTTCCCAGAAATTGATGTAATTAACATTTTCCATTTTTTTACTCCTAATTACAATAAATGAAAATTCTTTCATCACGTAAAATTACTTCACTTCTATCGAAGAATGAGCGTTCAATTTTACAGAAAAAAATTAATATTGATGTATAGTATTGGCCTTAGTATGCAAAAATATATAATTTAACCAGAATGAAAGTGCCAAAATAACCCATAACAGTTTTTCTCGACGGAAGAAGGGGATAACATTTTATTAATAGTACAAAAACAGTATCCCTGGATATTAATAAATTATGGAAAAAAATCGCCCAGAATTCCCAAATCCAAAGAAATTTGTTAATATTCTGGATTACTGTTTTTGTAGTGTTAATGAATTGTATCCTCTTTTTCCGACGATAAAAATGGTTTAAGGATCATTTTAGCACTTTAATTGTGGTTAAATCATATATTTTTGTATACTAAGGCCAATAATGGACACCAATATTAATATTTTGTCCTGAAAAATTTAAGGCTCATTCTTCGATAAAATTGTAGTAATTTCAGATAATAAATGAATTTTTTAATTGTAATTACGATTTAAAAAATTCTAAAAGTTATTTATATCAATTTCTAGACCAAAAAAGTTGTCGCGACATCTAAATCTGTTTTAAAAAATGTACCAAAAATAGGAAATTATTTTTTCATAAAAACAAATGAAAAAAAAAACAATCTTCGCGTTTAAAAAAATCTAAAATTTGACTTTCTGTCGGACAGCCTAATCCCGCTTTGTATTACGATCAGTGTAAATAATGTAATGCAAATTTTTAAACTCATTTTTAAGGAAAATAATCATTCTTTCTTACTTGTTTCAGATTTTTCTATAATAAGTATTTGTTTTACTTATGTTTTTTGTAATTGAAACACAAATTCTTATAGAAAACTGGGAAAAAATTAAGAGAAAATTATTTTTTTGCTTGAAAATTAGCTTAAAAACTTTAATTGAATGGTGTACAATGACTTACTACATACCTACATTTTCAAACACATTGAGAACATAAAAACAACATTGCAAAAAGATCTACGAGAGGAACTCATGCGATGCTGAACTCACAAAAATCAAAATTCATCTCGTTGAATTTTTCTCTCAACTTAAACAAATAATTTTTGTTGTTCTTATGTTTACTTTTTTTGAAATATTCAAATCTGAGCCAAATTTATTTTTTACTGCTTTTACAAAAAGCGTAACAAAGGATTTCGAAATCAACAACAATTGGTATTCAAATTTCTTTTAATACTTGTAGTAAGATGTGTAAATTTAAAAATATTTGGTTTGTTGAATTTTGTGTATTCTATGTGGTGATAGTCAATATTAAATATATATGAATTCATTATTTATCGTAATAATTAATAATTACTCAAAATTTGTGGGTGACTTACTTCGAAGGCACCGAAGGCCAGTTATAAGAAAAATATCGCACACTTCATGACGTTTTTGTAAATTTTATTCAGAATCGTCAATATTAGGTGAATCGAATTGACACTCAAAGTTTCTCTTCACAATTAGCTATATAATACAAATGAATAATTACTTTTTAAATATCAACGTCTGTTTTATAAGGTCCCGAAAAAACTCCATAAGCGAAAAATTCGGGTTTGATCGTTTTTGGCGCTAATTATGATTTTTTTGTTCTTTTCTTAGTACAAATTATTTCTAATGCATAACATATTTCTTTCTACTGATAAATAAATGTTTCCGTAAATTGTTTAAACAATTCATTATTGTATTTATGACCAGATGAAGCTTCCTTGGTTTATATTTAATTTCACTTACTTAATTTCGTTGGCCTTTTTGGCTTTAAATCTTAGCAATTTAAATAGTTTTATATTACATTTTATTTAAAAGAATTTATTTTCTATTTTCCTGAAAACACAGCCGATTTGTTCTATCTTGAGAGCATTTTGGTCTGTAAAGTCTGTTAAAATATTAGGTTTTGTGTTTTTTTGGGCGTTTATCAAATGAAATTAAAGAAAAAAAATTACACCTAAAGGGGAAGGAGGTGTCCATTTGTAATATCATCATGGGGGATTCAAGCTTTGCATGATGATCTGTGTCAAAGAAGAAGGGAGATGGAAAAAGTTTTCGAAAGAGCGTGACGCAGTTTTTGAAATGCCTGTTATAACATAAAGTAATAAATATATGTGTATAATGAGTTGAGTTAATATGTTTTTTCTAAGGATTCTAAGGTATCAAATGGTTCAATAGAGTATGCTCAATGGGCCTACTGAAATACAAAAATTGAATTTTTTGCATAAGAAGTGCAATATCTTGAGAAATAATCGGTGAATTAAAATTTAATGAAAAATAGCACTAGAGTTTCATCTATCCGACTTGTGTTTACATTTTGGGACTAATCGATTGAATAGTGTAAGCTTCAGGTCTACTGCATGTAATTACTATATGGGCTACTTTTATCAACTTTTACAGGCAGAGTATTTTTTGCTCTTCAGAAACACTTATAAAGAACACATTTTTAAACAGCTGGAGATTTGAGGGTCAGTTTAATCAGTTTATCTGTTTAAATTCTTTATTGACATGAATACAATCACAGTTGTACGTTATTGTGGTAAATTCTCTCCCTCTTGTCTTTCTCGATGTCCTCTTACTACCCTAGCCGCTTGCGCCTCCTGAATGAGTGTTCCAATGCATGCATTAGTTTTAGTACGAGTTAGGGTTGTCTGTTTTTCTAGTTCAACAATAAATTTAGAAGCGCACCTTCTTATAACCTGTAAAGAAAACAACATTTTTTTATGGTAATGTTAAAATTGCCTGTATAAATTGACCCTATTATCAGGGTTGGCTGAAAATACGAAATTTTTGAAAATCGAACGTGACTATTGCTTTAAATTTTCTGCGTGTTATTACAAATACAAATGTTGAATTACTGTTTTTAAATAAAGTATTATCCTAGGGTGACCACAGTTTGCCTGGCTGGAGTTCAACCTGAAGGTGCTTGCCTCGTTAATTTTTTAAATCATTTATATGTCGCGGATATATTTCGAATATTCTTAGACCGAAAATAGAAATCGCTGGGCGCGCTTATGTTATGCATTTATCATAAATGTAACTTTTCTGTGATTCTATCTGATTTAAAAAAACAAAAAATAGTATTTTGCACAACAGTATAATAAATTTGGTTGAAAAATAACTTCATTTAAATAACAAAAAATCCTTTTTTTTTTAAATGAATCTACCGATTTTTTAAATTTTGGTCCTAAAATAGTCGCAACGAATCTCCTAAATAAAACAAACCAAAAATTAAAAGTGCAAGCACCTTTCGGTTGAACTTGATACATATATTGCCTTTTTTACGGGCCTAGGGATTTTTTTCGTTTTCGTATTAAAATAGTCGTGATATGTTCTCCAAAATAACAATAACAAAAATTAATAATAAAAGCAAATGCAAAATTTTTGACTTCATTGCCTCGTTGTAGGCCTATATTTGATTTCAAAAAGTCATCAGAGATTTTTATTTGTAATAGAACTTATGTTTATGTTAAAAATTCCTGGATAAGTGAACCCCATATTACTGATCTCTTGAATATTGACCGCCGTCTAATGCGAGAATTTGTATGAAAGTTGTTTATAACAAATGAAAAATGTTGTTGGATTGTAGTCTGTTGTGTACAGGTTTTATTGTTTAGATGAAAAGAAATGATTATGCAGAAATGAAAAATTTGGTATGCATAGAAATGCTAAATAATAGTACATTGTTAACTGAGTGGGGAAACTAGAAGATTCCTAACGAGCAAACCATGCGAGTTTTGAATCGACTAGTTCCCTACTTGGTTAGAATATTATTTTCTTTACATACCTCGAAGGGGAATTGCGATTTCGGGGCCTGGCGCGAAACAGCAAACGTGATCGGTTCAACGATCGATTGATGCAACCACGAAAATATGGTGTTAAAGATACTCCATGGTTCGCATCCAGCCCCTTGACCCACTCGTTGGGGGGTCTATTGTTATGCCCGAGTCGAGTCCTGGCATTGAGGTTAAAAGTCTAATATTTCCAAACTTTCCCGTCACTAGTGTGGAAAAGTAAGTTTTATCACACGGTCTCATCATTTTCGTGGAATCGATCATTTTTACTGTTTTGCGCCAGGGTCCCAAAATCGCATCTCCCGCGCGGGTATTAAAGAAATGAATTTTTGTATGAAAATTGTTTATAACAATGTCAAATGTTATTGTATGACATTATGATATGTACACATTTTATTCTTCACGTTAGAAGCAATAGAAACTAGCAATAGAAAATGCTGTTGAATGGCTATCTGTTTTCTACACATTTTCTTCTTCTGATGAAAAAAAATGATTCCACAGAAAAAAAAACTCTATGCATTATTATTATTATTATTATACCATTAAGCCATTTCCCTTTCGGGGTAGGCGTGACTTGCTCGGTTGGAGAATAGTATTGTATAGGTTGAATAGGTATATAGGTGTAAGGTTGTAAGGTAGGTATATAGGTATAAGGTAGATAGGTATATGGATGTTAGGTATAAATATTTCAGATTGATCTGGAATTCTCGTGTTATTTATTTAAATGACACGTTTATTCCGCAACACTGCTCCGACCCAGGTTGCTGATCAATCTCTCTAGCGATCACCCCAAGTGAAGAGCCTCACAAAATTGTTATGTATGGTTCTCCACTTCGGCCCATTAGTATCCAAGGTCTTTGTTTCAGGCGCCATTCATTCTACTGTCACTCTGTTTACAAACTATTTGTCGCCACACTTTTCTGTCCTGGCATACTACTCTAGCTTCCTTCACGTCCATGCATTTTTTCATGCAAGCTCTTGTGTTTCTATGGCTTCTTATGTCTCTACGGATCAATGTCTCATTTACAGATTCTAACCATTCTTTCGGCGGTCTACCTCTGGGCATTCTACCATTTACTTTACCTTTATACACTTGTTTGGTCAGTCGTTCACCTTTCATTCTTTCAAGATGTCCGAACCATCTTAACTGATTTCTTTCACATATGTCAACTAGTGTCTCTCCTGTACCACATTCTTTGAGGATAGTCTCGTTTCGGACTTTGTCCATCAGTGTTTTCCCGCATATTATGCGCAGAGGTTTCATGCCGATCGCGTTAATTTTACTCCTGTCCTTTTCT
>CAKNYM010046315.1:0-11719 GCA_932195095.1 Andricus curvator
TTTGTAAGAGTACTCATACTCTAATAGGATGAGTTTTCTTACAACCGTAGCAAGGCGAAGTTCGAGCTATTTTCGCAAGGGATAACGGCTTTAAAAGCATGAATCTTTGTACTTTTTTAGGATAAAGGGATTCCTGCTTAAAATGAATGAATTTCGTACCAAGATAGCAAGAATGAAACCTACGACAAAAGCATGACTAGTGCTCTTACTATTATAGGCATATTTTTTTCTCCGTGTATAGTGAAATATTAAAATATTAAAACTTTTTGATTAAACCACTCATTATTGTCAAATCATCAACTTTTTCCTATTGCTGCAAAACTTGTTATTTAACAATTTTTCGATTTGCTTATATTTTTTCAAAAGGCACATTATATTATCGAAAAATCTGTTGATTTCATGGTATGTATTTGACGTCACCAAACTTGCAAATTAGGATTCTATTACTCTGTTTTCCAAAGATTCCCCTTCTTCTCGTTTTCCCTCTGAAATGAGAATGAAGTTTAAAGAACCCACTGAGAAAATCCAAATATTTTTCTTTGAAATTTCATTCTTTTAGAAAGAAAATTCCACTATTATATTTTTGGTAAGCTTTATTCATGTAACATTTTATTATTCAACGAAAGCAAGCCGTATTTACAGAATTACAATTTTTATTTGACGTGAGCAAGAGTAAATTATTTTCAAATATCAATCAAAAGTTGCATTTTCACAACAGGAGGAAATTACCTTTTTTCAATATTTTCATTGCATCATTTAAATTGAAATAATTATATTTATATACCAAAGCTTATCAACAAATTCTTTGTCAAAATTGACCCTAAAACCTAAAATTTCTAAAGGATCATTATTTTAATGTTTTCGAAGCTTGAAAATGCTAAAATTTTTACACACAAATTTTTTAACAATTTTTTCGAACAAATTTTGTCGCCAAAAAGTGATTATTTAAGTTCAAAGTTGAAGAAATTGATTTAAAATTAAAAAAAAAAAACAATTTTTTACTAAGGAAATGGGTTTTGAGCACATAAGATGAGTACCTTCCCCTCTCAAATTGGTAACGTAGTTTATGGTCGATCATCATGCTGAGATTCTTGCTAATCCCGAAATCTCGACTCAATTTCCGAATTTGAGCAATATATTTTAAATTAAGCAATTCGAATTTCGATTTGAAATAATATAAAATTGGTATTATTTTAAATTAAACAATTAGAAATTAGGAACGTTTAAAATAAATATAAAGAAAATTTAATTATATTTTATGTTTACGATTTTTTTTAATTGTGAATTAAAAGTACCCATCAAAAAGTAGTTCAAGTACATGACATTGAATTCATCCAAGAAAAGGGATCATAAAACAAGAGTGATATCCTATCTTGTGCATTGCGTAAACCAGTTTAATTTGTAAACTTGGTTAAAGAATATTTACATCCGTCACAGATTTTTTTGTTTTAGGATAAACTTTATTACATTTAAAAGTTTAAAGAAAATTGGAGGGTATTAATTATTTTTCTGAAAGTTGAGAAAATCAGTGATTAAGAAGGAAAATTATAAAAATTTGCACTTTCCTAGAAATAGTCAATGCACCTTTAGCTTTTGATTCCGGATAAAAATAGATCAATCAAGTCTGATCAAAAACTATTCTTTTATACGCATTATCTGCTAATTTCCACACAGAAAAATACAATTTTTCTCATTTGATTAGAAAATAAATTCAAACCAAAGAAAAATGTTTGGTAAAGGAAAATACTTCCTTTTAACAAAGAACATTTTTTTGAGTAAAAAAAATTCTTAGAATTAAAGAAACTTCTCTTTTACTCAAAGCCAATGAATTTTTTTTGTTATCTGAAAAAAAATTTTTTGGATCAAAGAATTTGTTTTCTAAGTATAAAATCTGATTGAACTCTTTCAAGTTCCTTAAAATGCTGTGTAATAATCCGTTGAGAAATTAAGATTCTCTCTAAAATTTGTATTTTTTTAAAACTCTTGAAATCTTTTCAAATCATTAAGAATTGTTAAAATCTTTGTAATCCTTTGAAATCGTTTGCAAGCAATTTTAAAGATTGCAATCTTAGTTTGAATTTTGATACATGAGATAGAAAAATATATAGAACGCAATGTTCATCTCTATTTTCACACATGTTGTAATGCTTGATTATTCTGAAGGTTCAGTGGGGAATGAGTATCGCAAATATGAAGAATTTCGAGATTCGGCATCAATAATCTTCCTACCTCCACTCCATTTATATTGAAGAATAAATAAAGCATGTCATTGGATAGATGATAAAAATCAGCATATATAGCAGCCATTTATCAAGTGAGTTCTCATACGCAGTTCTCCGAAAATCAGTTCACTTCTTCATGTCTGTGTCAGTGTTACTATTAAAAAAAAAATGAAGATCACTCTTGCCACTCCACTCTTCACGTTCGTGAGCTTCCTCTATTTTAATCGTGAGTATAATGTAGTATTATTATTTATAACAAATATTAAATATGGTTTCAAACATGTTCACTTGAAAACATGCAGTTTGAGTTGTACATTTCTAAAGTTTCCCAACATCCAAGTTCTTTTAATTGCACAATACAGAGAATTTAAGAAATTTTCTGAAATTTCAAATACTATGACATTAAATTCTGTTACTTGAAACAAAGATTTAAAGTCTTGATAGAACAATTGTGCTAATTATTAGAAGCTTTCTGATTTGATTACGTTTTATTCTGAAAACTTCAAATTTGACACTGTCTCATAACAAAACATTCAAAATTGTAACAAGTTGAAAGCGCTAGCTTAAAAAACCAAACCAGTTAGATTTGAAAGCCTTAAAAATTACCAAATTTACAACCAAGTATGAACTAAAATGATCGTATCGTTCAAAATAAAATTAGAAAATTATTTCGAAAACTATCGATTTCAGAGGAAATATGTAAACATATGTTTAAAGAAATTCTTATTTTCGTGATTTTGATATTTTAATGGTCGCCAGTTTTCTGTGTGTATCTTGATATCTTAAGCGTCTACCTACATTTGTACGGCTTTTTATTTGCTGATGCGTGGGAGATAACGCATACCTAATAGACACCTCTTTTCAACAAAGTGCTATTTTAATACCTATTTCCTTTTGCTTTCCCTTTCCCTAATAAACTTTCAATAACTTCTCCTTCCCATCGCCTTCTTCTCCTCCACCGCTCATTTCCCCACCAAAACACCTACTTGTCTTCTTCACCCCTACTTATACTACCCCACCTAATTGTTTACCCCAAACCTGATTCTCCTTTTCTACTTCCCAATTCACCATCCTCTACTACACGTTTCCCTACTGTCCTACCCATCCCCACTCCACTTTCCCTATCCTAACTCCTCCTCATTATACTAACCCCTAATTCTCCACCGCTCACTTCCTCCTAAATCTCCTCACAGTTCCACCTCTTTGATTCCCCACTATCCTCACGACTCCCTGCCAGGGAAAAAAGTACGACCCACCCAGAGTGAAGCGAAAAATATTTTTCTGGCTAAATTAGCCTAGAGCTTACAATTTTGATCTGCTTTGAGCATTCTTGTCCAAGAGGAAAGTTAAATAAATTTCAAAGAGTCTTATAAAAGCTAACTTTCAAAATGTTTAGTTTTTTTATTTAACTAGAAAGTTGACATTTTAATTTGTTAAATAAACGGTCGGATTCCTTTCAACTCCTTACATTTATGTAAAACATCATACAATCATTAAAAACAAACCACGCTTATGAGCCCGAGGCGAGCTTCCGGATTTTTCGCTAGGATCTTGTGGATCCTCGCTGTTTCCGGAATGTTTTTCGATCCCTCGCAGAAGCCCCTCCAATCTTCCTGCTTATACTTCCTTATATTTTTATTGTATTCACACTGGGCCATCTTATAGATGTCCCAGTCCGAAGGCAATTCAGTTCTATTTGCCCTATTGCACAACACTCTTGTCTTTTTACGGAGTCTCTCCAGGTGGGTGTTCCACCATTCTGCTCCCTTCCTAGACTTATGTGTGCTTGTACGTCAATTGTTCTCATATGATGTTGTTCAATGGTACCATAGCTTGGGGGGAATTCCGCAAGCCTGCCTTTGAGTTCCTCTTCATATAAGTCCCAAAGTATATTCCTGGGGTTTCTGATATTAGAAACCAACGGTCTTCCTAGGGTTAGTCGAAACACAATGTGTATGTAGTCCGAAAGAGACTCCTCATCGGAGACTCTCCAATCCACTACCCTGCTCCTCAGTGCACCTGAACATAAAGTCAAACCGAGAACCTCACTCCTGTTTTTAGTCTGGAATGTGGGAGGATCACCCCGATTCAGAATCCCCAGCTCAGTGCCCGCTAAGTATTCAATTAAATCTCTCCCTCTGTCATTGATGTTTGTACCTCTCCACAGCGTGTGGTGAGAGTTTGCATCACGGCCCAACAGCAGAGACATTTTTTTCTCTTGAAAATACCGCATTAGAGCCTCCACCTCTCTGGGAGGCGGGGGGTCTCTTGGCATCGCCAGGGAAATAAGCCGAGGCAATAAATACCTCTAGCCTTTCTCCGCTACTGCCCCTGAGTCTCACCTTAATAACGGTGAGATCTCTAAAGCAGAATTTAGGCACCAAGATCGCATCCATACCCTTGACGGCTATGCATGCCCTTGGCGTTTCTTCGCGTGGCCCCTTAGATATGGAGCCAGATCCTGACACGCCACAAATCCTTTCCCTGTATAACCAGGATTCTTGAATTAGGGCGAGCCCTGTTTACACCACAGACATGTGTCTGGCTAGAACCGCTGAGACGCCTTTGCTGTGGTGCTTCTGGGACCCCTGCAGATTCCAGTTGGGTCACCCGGAAGGTAACCCCACTCGCCCCTAGAAAGGGACGATAATCTATAGCCGCAAGGGCTCTGATTGAAGATTCGGGAAGTCCAACGACTAGAATTCAGCCTCTCCCCTTCGACCTGGATCCCTGCTTGTCGGAAAACACCTTCCACGAATCGGTTCGCAGAGATGGGTTCTGAAAGCTCAAGGGTCCCAGAACGGTCGCCGGACTCTCGGGGTTGTCGGGAATCAGTACGGTCGCTCTACGGTACTTTTGCAGACACTCCGTCCCGTTGACTTCCAAGTTCAGACCTTCTCTAAGCCTGAACTTTGGAGTTTTCTCTACAATCCAGTCTCGCGGCCAGACGTCCGCGGCCTCCACAACGATGGCCCCGGACCTAATGAAGATGTCGTTGAATCTGGGGGCGCGTCCCTCGCAAGGTAGCGCGTCAATCCCTTTTAAGATTTCATCCCTCAAGCTGTCCAAATCCTCAAGAGTTAGACAGTTATCGGCGTTGTTGGCCATCTGCGCGAAAGTAAGGCCCTGTGTTACCAGAGCTTTCTGCCGTTTCAACTCCCTGTTTGGAGGAGTTTCTCCGGAGCCCTTCTTCCTCTTGCCTATAGAATAAGCCTGAGGAGTTGCTCCGGGTAAATTTTCCGCAGCCACTGCCCCCTGTGAGGAGCCTAGGCTGCTGTTTGCGAGCCACGCATCACGGGCTCTCCTCCTTTGTGATCCGCTACGGTGCCTCCTCTCTACGGCGAGTTCCGTTAGCTGCACTTTCACGGCTTTTACATTATTGTCTCCACCATCTTCACTATTTCGCACCGACTCTGGTGGGTTGCCCCTTACGGAGCCTCCCACTTTAAGCGATGGGTTAGATGAGGGATCGGAAACGGATCCCTCATCGTTTATGTTTTGTTTTTAGGTTGTTTAGGTAACATTTCTGTCCCACGAGAAACTAGGGAAATAAGAAATACGCCCCACAGAGCCCCGCTTGCAGGGGGCGGGTCTAAATAATATGGGATTCGACCTTGTGTCCCAAAGTCTCCGTTAAGACCCCTCCTTTGAAGCCCCGCCTGACCACCTCTATTGAGGGGGGCAGGCCGGGGCGTTCAAGGATTTGTTGACCCTGCTGCCATTCAGCTCTTGACACGGCAATAACATCTTAGCTTGGGAGCATGAGAACTAACGCTCTCAATATTCCAGTGGAATAAATGGAAAAAAACTGGGAAGATCGCTCCTTGGTTTAAGTCTCACCGACCAGAGTCCGTCAGTTCCGCAGAGTAGCCATACCTCGCAATACAGCCCCTCAGGTTCGCCTATTTCAGATATGTGGTCAATGAGCCCCGTGAGACCTCCCACTAGCTACAAGGTCCCGCGATCCCTAGGGAGAGCAACCTTTAATTGTTTAAATAAATTTTATAATCTTTGAACAATTTAAATTGTACTGTTTCTCGTGGCTAAAACTGCTGTGCATGTGCTTTTGGATGTAAAAGTCTTTCATGTTTTACACCGTGTTTGTATTTTTTTATAAAATTCATTTAAAGAAATAAAAAATATTGTCAGCTGCCAAAGTCTCCTAATAAATATCAAGGTCCTTTCTGAGTCACTAACAGTGGATATTCCAAGCAAACGACATCCATTTGTTGATAGTTGACAAGTTGTGAATTTGTTCATAAACTTTTCCACGAAGCATAAAATTATTCTTTGTTAATAAAGTTTGTTAATAAAGTATTGTTACTAGGTATTGAAAATTGTACATATTATTATTTCTTTCCAGCAGATTTTTTCTGAATTTTGTATTCAGAGATAAAAATGACTAAGCAATGCATTTTTCATTTAATTTTTCAATAACATTGCCAATTAATTTCAATTGACAAAAATAGGAAACACGAATTGTTTTTGACGTATATCCCCTTTGTATTTTGCCCGAAAGTTTCCCCGAAAAATGCAAAATAGCAGTTTCCTAAATTCTTAACTTTACGTGTAGATCATGATAAGTAAGTACTTTTTGAGGTTGATGACACAGCAAGTGAATGTCGAGAATAATATTTTTTGTTTAAGGCATTTTTCTATTAAATAAAAAATTTACATTTTTTCAATTTTTGTTTTCATTCCAAATTGAGAAGAATTCGTCTTTTCTGGAAGTAAAGACACAATTTACGAATTTTAGGATCATATTTTTGGTTAAAAACACATTCCAATTGTTTAAATATTTCCATTTGATTACATTTTTTTCCACTAAATCTTGAAAATGTAGTGTTTTCTTGCCCTAATGACACACTAAATTAATTATGGGAGTGACAATGTTTAGGATGTAATTAAATGTTTAAAACATTATTAATTACTTATTTCTGACTATTTTTAAAAGGCATAGCAGATTCTAGTTTTTCTAATCTCTTCACACTACGCCACTTATTATATCAGTATGACTTCTGAAAGAAACAATATTTTTAGAAAGACCGACATATTTTAAATGAATTCAAAATGCTATACTTTTCTTAATGTGTTGATATGAATAAAAATTTATACAAATGGAAATTGTTTGAACAGTTAAAGTCTATCTTCAACAAAAAATATTCCTCTTAACATTCATTAAATTTGGAATTACTTTGTGCAAATAGGAGCTTTTCGTTCTTTGGTAGAAAAAATTCAGATAATTATAAATTTTTTAAACAATTGGAAAATAACCTAATGAACAAACATTCACTTGCTTTATCAGTAACTCCTAAAAATATTGACTTTTGACGATTTACGGGACATATTAAAATTTTTAATGAACAATGATTGTTTAAATAATTTGAAATTCATTAGGAAATTCTTGAAGACATGATACTTATCGAATATAAAAAATGCACGCTGAATTTTTTTTTTTTTTGAAAAAGCGTGAATGCTCTGGCATGAATTTCACATAAAAATGCTATTTGGCATTTTCTGGGCACAGTACAAAGTGGCCAGGGCTTCAAATTTCAACTTTATGAGGTGAGGACAATGGCTTGAATATTTCTTAAGAAGTGACTACAATTAAATTTACGAAAAGGTAATAACATGTACTTTGTTTCCATATTTCCAAACTGAGCTTTTCTCGTACAAAATCGCATGTCAATTGAAAAAAATATGGGGAGCCTTGCCTTTAGCAAAAAAAAAGTTTTTTTGAACCACCCTAATAAGTACATGCCTGAAATTTCGATAAATTTTGAAAATTCAACAAATTTAAAATGTTTGTACAATTACTTAACAAATTTTTTTTTTTTTAAATCTATTGCACTGATAACTTTTTACTTGTAGTTTCTTGCATCGTGAACACTTTTAGTGAGAATGAAACATATTCAAAAAAATCACTGCTTTCAAAGTCTCTGCTATCTGAATATATCCTTTTAAAATTCTCAATAAAATCGTAGGCTCTAATTTTAATATGTAGAAACATATTTTTCCAGCCATGATAAAAAACTGAAAAGGGATTTACTACTGCTCACCTTTTTAATAGCGTACCAAAACTTCATAAATATAATTTTTTTCCTACAAAATTAGGTGCTGCTTCAAGCTGCATAGATGTAAGGATGGACGATAACTCTCTATATTGGGGTTCCATCACATCAACCATGAGTGTTCCTTCTTGGATGGAGACAGCGGAGTTTCATCATGGATTTTCAGTTATTATGAGACTGGAAAGGGGTCCGTATATTGAAACACTGACCACTCCGTACCTTCGACATTTGCCTATACCCCATCATGTGCAATCAGCTCATCATCTTCCACACACAGCTAACATACTTTATGAGGAGGATTATACTACAATATCTGAGTTCAAACTTTACAAATATGATGATCGAGACGCAAATGAATTACTCCGTATTTGGATAACAATACCAGGAACTACAGATGTCATGACTGCGAAGCTGCAACAATTACCTGTTACAACCGAAGACATAGTACATAAAGCAGTTCTGAAGGTATGGAGCGAAGAAAATGATCGAATTCGTGGAAACCATCCGAGTACATCTGGTTAGATTATTTCAAAAATACATGATGTATCTCCTGCAAGGCTCATTTTCTTCTTCCCTTCGTTTCCCTTTTTTTTAAATTATTTTTTCCCCTTTTTTTTGTTGTCCCCTCAAATGTGAACTGAATCAATAGAACCCACTAAGTATTTCCATCTATTTCTGGCAGGAAAATCTGCTATATTACGTTTTTGGTCCGGAATTCATCTTGTTTGGTTGAATGTTCTACTATCTGGTTCAAGATTAGTTAATTTTTTTGAAAATGACATTATTTTGTCATTAAGTCATCTTCTTTGTTCAAAAATGCTACTACTTGTTTGAAAGTTGAACTACTTTGTTGAAAATTTATTTTTTTGGTTGGAAATTCATCTCTTTTGGTTGCATTTAACTGTTTTTTATTTCAAATTGAAATTTTTTTCGGTAGATATGTAGCTTCTTGGTTTAGAATTGAATTACTGTTCACAAGATTAATTTTATTTTGTCTGAAGATTTATCATTTTAGTTTAACATTCACATCTTTGCGTTGAAAATTGAATTGTGTTGTAAGAAATGTCATCTTACTGTCTTCAAACTTCAACAATTTGTTTAGAAATTAACTTTTTTTTAAAGTAGAAAATTTGTTTGTTGGAAGAAAATCAATCTTCTTTGTTCAAAATTCGTCATCGTAGGTTGAAAATTCATCTTTTGGGTAAAAACATTAATCTTCTTTTGTTTAATTCAACTGGTAGAACGTTCGTCTTTTGGTAGAAAGGTCATCTTCCTGGTTAAAAATTTAAGTTTTTGTCTTGAGAATTCAAGTTTTTGTTGAAAATGTATATTCTTGATTAAGTATTCAATTATTTGGTTGCAAGTTAAACTATCTTTAGAAAAATTTAACTTTTCGAAAGAAGATTCAACCATTTAAAAGAAAATCAACTTTTTCATTGAAAAATTATGTTTTTGGGTTGAAAATTCAACTTTTTTTGTAGATAATTTGCCTTTTTTTACTCAAGATTGAACAACTTTGTAGAAAATTGATATATTTTATTAAAAATTCGTTTTTCTTGCTAGAACATTAATCTTCTTGGTAGAAAATTAAACTATTAAGTTGAAAAGTAACTTTTTCGTTGAAAACTCATATTATCGGATCTAGCGTTCTACTGCTTTGTCGAAAAAATTCGTCTTTTGGGATAAAAAATTAATCTTTTATGGTAAAAAAGTCATCTTTTTTGGTTGAAAAATTTGTTTTTTGGCTTAAAATAAACTTTTTGATTGAAAATTCAACTGTCCTTGGAGAAAATCGTCTTCATTGCTTAAACATTTAAATTATTGGCTGAAAGTTCAACTATTTTGTTGAAAAATCCTCTTTTTGGTAAAAGATTAACTTTTTCGGTTGAAAATTCATCTCTTTGGCAGAAAACCTTGAAATCTTATTAATTTGGTGTTTCATGTTGAATGCAATATGATACTTACGCTAGGTTTATTTGAAACATTTTATATCATTATTATTCCCATATTTTTGTTAAAAATCAACCTATAAGGATGCTCAAGTAGAGTAGAAAATGTTTAATAAAAAAACAATGATTCTGTTCAGAGAAAATCATGATTCAAATTTGCGATATTGAAGTGTGACAGACATTATTGCTCCGTTAAAATTTTATATACGAAATAAAAAACAAGAAATTGTGTTAAAAATGAGATTTCGACAAAATCCTGTAACCACAATATGTATTTAATTTTATAAGAATTTTCGATACAATAAACCCTTTTTTGATCAAAATGTTGTTTATCTAATTCTGTACTGGCACCCTTCAATTACCTCTTGCAAAAAATTACAGTTTTCTCAATTTCGCAATTTACTGTATTTGCTGGTGTGAGGAAGCATCCAAAAATAAAAATGTAAGCGGGAGCATTATGATACTCTCAAAATGTTCCAATTCGAAAATTTATGGATACCTTCAAATTACTAAAAGAAATTATTATATTATTATATTTTTCGTTCTGATTTATGAGAGTGGAATGTAATCGTTCAAAATTCCAAATTTTGGATTTCTACTTTTTAATGAATCTTTACATTTCGGCACTTACAGAGTCCGGAAATCATGAAATTTTGTTGGTGTTTGAAGGATTAATCAAATCAAGACAGCCTTTGATAACATTTTTAGGGTCCCAAAATGAAGGTCGAGCACGCTAACCCTACTTTTTCGACCAATGCTAACAAATTTAGAGCAATTTCACAATTTGGAAAAAATTGAACAATTTTCAAAAAGTAGAAAAGTCTATTTTTCTGATAGATTAAGAAATTGTAATCTAAAAGTTCAACAAGGTATCAAATATGTTTCAAAACTATCACAATGAAATTTTCTGATTAGACCAAAATTCAAAAAATTACAGCAACTTCAAAATTTGAAAATTTTTTTTGTTTGTTTCAGAAATTTAAGTCAAACTATTGGGTACGTGACGAAAAGACTTGCAAATTATTCTAATGACATTTTTAATTTTGTTGAAATCAAAAAGTTTTACGCTTTTCGAAATTTTGAAAACTTTCAGAAAATAGAGAAATCTATTTTTCTAATAGACTAGTTTCAATCAAAAATTTTTACTAGAAATCAAATATGTTTCGAAACTGACAAGAATTCCCCGAACTCTTGACAAATTATCTTGAAAATTTTTAACCAATGAAATTTTATTTTTGTAGAACTCCAGAACTCTTTTGAGATGAAAGAATTATGCAAAGGGAATCTGTTTGTAACGACTAAATATGCAAATAATTTTATAAGAGGAGTTCGGTAGGAATGAGTGATCAGGCTCCCAGAAATGAAAATGCGACAATTTTCGCGGATCATCAACTCTTCAACAACAACTTGCCTAGGCATAAAAACCCTCGCGATTTGAGGGAAAAGCCCGGGCAAGCCGATGAGGCAAAGAAACTTT